>PVIH01008117.1:0-16961 GCA_004025045.1 Sigmodon hispidus
ACACACACACACACACACACAGAGAGAGAGAGAGAGAGAGAGAGAGAGAGAGAGAGAGAGAGTGAAGTGGGAGGGATCCCTTTCCAAAGCTAACCAACTCTGCTAGGATGAGGATGTCGTCAGGATCCCGCGTGGGGCAGGATATTATTTGCTTATTGGCCAGGACTCCAGGAAGTGGATCTGAAAACTGACTGGTCGTAAAGTGTTTCTCCCAGTCTGTGGGCTGTTGCTTCACTCAATTAGCCATTTCTGTTGCTAATTCAAAACTTTTGAATTTCATGAGGTCTTAGGTGTCAATTATTAGCCTTCCTTTCTGAATGCCTGGAGTCCTATTCAGAAAGTCCTTAACTGTGCAAACATCTTGATGTGTTTTCTTTCTCTTTACAAGTTTCAGAGGTTTAGGTTTTACACTGAGGTCTGTGATGCATTTTGAGGTGATTTTATGCACCATAAGAGGTAGGGATCTAATTTCCTTCTCCATACCCAGTTTTCCTAGTACCACCATTGAAGAGGCTTTCTTTTTGCCAATGTGTATTTTTGGCAACTCTGTCAAAAATCAGTTGGCTATAGCTGCATGGGTTTAAATCTTGTTGTCTTAAAGACTTAAAAAAAGATTCATTTGTTAATTGTGTGTGTGTGTGTGTGTGTGTGTGTGTGTATGTGTGAGTGTGAATGGGAAGGCTAGAGGCATTGGATTCCATGAAACAGAAGTCACAGGCAATTGTGAACCACCTGCCATGAGTGTTGGGATATAACTTAGGTCTCAGGAAGTGCAGTATTTGTTCTTAGTATCAGAATTGTCTTTGTAGTTCAAACTTATTTTACATTAAAATACTTTTCCTGTCTTATAAATAATATATGGAGGTATAGGAATTAGTGAAACAAAATTTGTGAATTTTTTATTATCATTTAACTACTGCACCTTTTTATCTGAGTGGTCTCCTCTTAAGTAGGACATTTTGAAGTTGGAACTTCACAGTAACCGTTATTGATTCTCTCACTCTCTGGTCTGTGGTGACACTGCCAGCTAGTTTTGGTCAACCTGACATAAAACTAGATATATTTAGGAGAAGTGATACTCGATTGAGGAATTACTTTAATTAGATTGACCTGAGGGCATGTCTTTGGGACGTTTCTTAATTGCTTATTGATTGGAAGGGCGCAGCCTACTGTTGTTGGCCCGCTAGTGGGCAGGCGGCCATGAGTTGTAGAAGAGGTAGGCTGATTAAGCCTTGAGGAACACAGCAGGAAGCAGCGGTCCTCGAGGTCCTTGCCTTTGCTCCTCTTAGAGTTGATTCCCCGACTCCCCTCAGTGGTGGACTGTGATCTGGAAGTGTAAGCCAAATAAACCCTTTCCTCTCCCAAGGTGATTTTGGTCAGCATTTTATCAAAGCAATGGAAAGCAAGCTGGGACAGCCTGTGACAATCTGTTACAAGAAACTGTTGAGTTATTCTGTCACAGCAACATTATTCTTTGGAGCAGCATTAGTTAAGGGAAGACAGAATATTGTTTCTTTCCTAGAATGAGAGCAACATATCTACAACTTCAAGTTTTCTGTCTTGCTAACTGATTTACTGACAGGGAAAAGAATAGTGGAATAACCACATCGGCAAAGTTATCAGACTTCCTGGGACAGATATGTAGAAGGGTATGGCTCTTGACTGACTGACTTCCAGAGCAAGCTGTCATCTGGGCTGTTTAGCTGCAGATGACACTGAGAGATATTTAGTCACCTTTGTCAACATTGCCTAAACACCACAGTTTATATCAAACTGTGCAATAAGAGGCTAAGCCATAGAAGTCTGCAACTCATCTCTCAAAAGGTGGTCTGTTTGAACACCAAAAGACTATTAAACTCTGAGAAAACCAACAGAGGATGAACAATGAATGGAATTGCCTTGAGTATATAGTTAAGGCTTTCAACCAACCCACTGATGCATGGAAAATAAGAAGATGGATCAGCTCATTTGGAGCAGAAAGCCAAGAGATGGTCACTTGGTGGCTTGTAGTCCATTGGGGTGACATCGATGATGGAACTTTTTCTCTAGCATGAGCCAATTCTGTGTTTGACCCTCCCACATCAGAAGAAAGCAAGGCATGTTTTTAGAAGTTGGCCAGCCTTTGACTCCATAGCAATGCCCACAAGTGCTTTAGTAGCTCATGGAGGATTTGAGGCAGACAGTAATTTTATGTTGAATGAACAAGGAACCACCAATGACTCCCTTTGCCACTCAAGACCTTTCACAACTTCAGCACAGAGACACCCTCTTTCTTTGTTTCCAGAGAAAAGGTACTTTTTGAATAGAAGGGGGATTTAAGGTTTGGTAATGAGACCAGTGAGCTTCTTTCTGATGTGAGCACTTGGGTGAGAGAAACTTTTTCTTTCTGAAATAGTTGGTTTTGATAACCAGGGCCTGGGAGACTGCAATTATATTGGCAAAAATACCAGACACTGGTTATATATACTCTTAGTGAGCCTAGAATGATAGGCAGTCTCATATATTGCTGGTGGTAAGGAAAACTGTGTAAGCCATGGAGGGAATTGTGTAGGACATAGCTGAATGGTATCCATAATAGCTCTTCTATGAGACTTGTAAGCCAATGGATGTGAACACATAATTAGTCATTGACTAGGTGAACCCCAGTCTAGGAGCCTATTCCAAAGAGAAACTGGTAAAAACATCAAAGCAAATACACAGAGCTGTTTACCTTAGCAAGACTTGTAATTTCAAAACATATAAAAACCCACTGCTTAGACTAATAAACTACCTTTCAATGCCAGGACGAGTACAATGAAGCTACACAACAACGTGTTCACTATCTGTATGTTGCTATGGCTCAATCTTCAGAGCTGGATAAAACAAAGTGCAAACATTGTATCTAATAAACAACTTTGCACCAAAGAAAGCTGTGTACTAGGAACATACAAATATGTTTGTTTATAGTCAAACAACTGACAGAATAAAATCTAATAATTGTTATTCTTAGGAGCTGTCTGGACCAATGCTTTGTATGACAGATAGAGATATGGGTATGTATAAACAATATAACATGAGATTAAAGCAAAACAAAATGAGAAATTTAAAAGCAAAATAAAATAAGCAAATTAATTAATTAAATAACATATTCTTTACAACACAGCTGGACTCAAGTTGGAATGGTCTAGCAAAGCATACGTTGTGTAGACTTGGACGGCTGAGACACTGAGGGCTGAGCTCTGGCTGATGGGAGAAAGCTTAGCAGAAGGCCAAATCTCTTGCCTTGGCTAATTGACCAACTTCTTTTTTATCACACCTGCTCCCATTTCAGAAAATGGGCATCTCATAGGGTTGTAACACAGATCTCTCACTCTGCCAATGCACCTTTGCAAAAATGTACTGTAATGGTATCACCTGGTCCATTTACTACTTTTATTAGAGAATGTAAGATCATTGAGGAGAGCAGCTTGGGATTTATGCCTGTTACTGATTTCCAGCAAAGATGGACCTGAACCTGTAGGAGTGAAGTTCTGCGGGTGGCTGCAACTCAGAATGTCTGAGCTGCCATTCCCCGGTCATTGTCTTCCGAGTTGTATTCCCTATATGCAGACTGTTTCATCATGCTGAAACAGTCTGCATATAGGCAGTTAGCTGGTTGGGGGTGCTAGCCAGAGAAGTCAGTCCCAACTTCCAGGGCAGCTTTTCTCAGAGTTGCTCTTGATGAAGATTCCAAACCAGTGCTCCTAGCACTTTGTAAAAGTTTCTGTCGCCATGGGGAGAGAGTGCATGGATCCGCATAGCTGCCAAGACAGTATTCTTTCCTCTTGGAACGGCCAGAGCAGCTAGCTTCTTAGGAAGCAGCCTGCTGCTGCAGGATGACACAGGGCCTCAGCAGCACTGAAAAGTCTCCCACTACCCAGAAGTTGGAGATCATCCCAGGGAATCTATGCACCATACGCTGGGGTGGGCCAAATGGCCACTTGGAACTGCCAAAGGCTGCGTGGATCACTAGTTCACGTAAGCTTGGGCTCAGCAGGCTAAGCTGCTAGCATTTGTTCAGATGGGGAAAATAAAATCAACTTTGTGTGGCAAGTGATAGCCCTGACATTTCAATATATTTACTACAATGTCGTCTTCTAGAGTTGCAGAGTACAAGTTACAATGATAAATACCATCCAATTTTTCTAACAGCTCTTTTGAGTTATTAGTGGGAGTCAAATCACCTAAGTCAATCAAAGGCAGTTTAAAAGCTACTATGCTGCTCTCCTCCAAAGATTCAAAGGTTCCTATCATTCTTGAGTAGTGACTTGGGGCACTAAATGTGACAGGGACTGAACACATTTGCATAAATCTGAAAATCAAGTCTATGACTTGTACCCCTACTAAGACCATGCTTAAACTTAATGACTTTTCCGAGCTTAGACCTAATAGCTCATCAGTGCTTACTGTGTTTCCTTGGGAGTTATAGGAATTAATAAAATATGTAATTGTCTTTTTGTTGTTGATGATGTGTGTGTATGTATTCATATGTGGGCAGGTGTGTCCATATGGAAGCCAGAGGCCAGCCTTGGATATTTTCCTAGCTGCTGTGTACCCTGTTTATGATTTTTTTTGGTTATTTAGTATATCATCTCTCACTGAACATGGAGTACACTGGCTGATCAGTGAGCCCCAGAGATCCACCTATGTGTCTTTGCTTGAGCCATGCTCTGTTGTTTTACATGTGGTTTGAACTCAGGTCATCAGGCTTGTGAAATAAGCACTTTATTGACTGAGCTGTTTCCTTGGTCATGTAATAATCCTTTTTGCCTGGGGAGCTGTTGCACTATAGAAAAACCTACATGCACTGACGAATTTAAAATCAATATATATTCTTGAATATTTTGCATTGTATATAGAATTGATAACCCATTGTTTCACAAGAAAACACACTACTGAGTGAAGAGTCAGAAACCCTGAAGCCTGTTTGAAAGGCATCTTTCATTCTAGGCAGCCCTCACCTGAGAAAGAAACAGAGAGGCCCATGTTCCTCTCATGGCCATGGTTTGCCATAATTGCTGAATACTGGGATGAGCTGTCAACTTGATAACTGTTTGTCCTGTCCTCCTTAATTGGAGCCCCATAGAACAATAATGAAGTGTGCTCTCCATGTAGATGACTTTGTGATTGATGATCCAGCTCAGGAAATCACTTACAAATACAAGCCAAAATTCAGGTCGTTGATGAATCTCATCTGATATTCTGTTGGTCCTCTGAGTGTGGCTCTTTGATTGACATCCACAGTATTGTGATAACCCAAGAGAAAAATCTTGCCTCTAGACACAACAAAGGCCCATAAATTGACTCACTCTTATTGAAATGGAGGGAAACTTTGTTAGCTTCTGTTCAAACTGACTGAGGGTTTAGTGCATATATATTTTTAATGCTCATGAGTGGAAATATTACATTGAAAGTAATATTAGTTGATTGACATTTTTAGAAATTGAGTTCTGTTTTTGCAGAGTCATTTTATCAAGTAGGCAGATGGAAGCAAGAGGGTGCTAGAGGCACTGGTCGGCCCATCACGGTGACGCCTCCTTTGGGAGGAGGGTTTGTAAAGGGCACAGAGGACGTGTTGATCTCATGATCAATTCTGCTGGCACATGTTTTCCTAACTTCTTTCAATAACAAATTAAGTAACACAAAGCCATTTTTTATCTTTTGTTTTATTGTTTGGCTTTTCAGAACTCACTGTCAAAAATATTTGAGTTAATTTAAAAATTATAAATGAAAGGTAGAATACTTCAAGGAAGTGGGAATTAATAATTGGTAGCAGTCATTTTCAGAGAAACATGTTATTAGTCCTAAGAAGGGAGGTTGAGGGATACATGTTTTTCTTCTTAAATCAAGTAGCTGTGGTTCTCTAGGGGCTGTTCTCAATAAATACAAAGGAGTCAACTCAGGCAAGAGAGTTCAACAAACAACAGAAGAAGAGAAAGTTGCCCAATTTTGTGATTCGTATTGTCTGTGGCTCTATGAAATGTAACACACTTACACATATGTAGACACACTCTTGAATTTGTGTCTTCCTTTTAGAACTGTACTTAAGTAGAATTTATATTTGTTTCTCTTCAGACCTACAAATATACTTCTAATCACTTAAAGATAGACATTGGCAAGAATATAGAGCAACAGACAATAATGAGTAGTGGCTTATGATACATCATAGAGTGATCACTGGAAAGCCCACCCATTGACTATCTATTTATCCAGTAATTTACTGAGGGACTGTAAGCTCAGGGTTAAAGTTGTATCATATCAAAGTTTGGGTTATAATAGCATATGTGGTTAAAGATAGTATGAAACATTTATAAATGCATATCTACAATTTTTTATTTTTTAAAGTAGGTTTTCATATATATATATATGTATGCATTTATTATTTGGTGATTTTACATCATGTACCTCATCAAACTCAGTTACCAGTCCTCTCAGATTCATATCCTCTCTTATGATCTCCCCATTTACATCAACGCCCATTTATTCATGTGCTTATTGCTGGGCCACTATTCAATGTAAAGCACTATGTTAGGCACAGCCTATCACACTGACACATCACCCTTGCTAATTCCTCTCTAGTCTAGCTACACAAAGAGGTGAAATGCTGTCAAAAGGGAGGCAGCAGTTGTTTTTGTTTGCCTTAGAGAAGGAATGGTGGACTGGGCTGCACTTGAGCCTGTGAGCCTGACCTTTGGCTGGGTTAGATCTCCCTAAGTAGGGAAGAGAAAGAGAAAGTAGATGGAACTATTTTATTATTAATAATAGATTTTGTTCTTGACAATTTCATGTGCATGCGGTACGGTAGGTTATTCTCTATCTCTCCTGTTTCCCCCTCATTACTGCCAGGCCCCCTTCTCCCACACAAATCTCACCACGGGCTTGCAGTTTTTATTTAGTTCATGCCCCTTAGTTCACTAGCGTTGTCTGTAATCATAAGTATTGGAGTACATCAGAGCCTGGTGGAATCAGCAGTGGGTACAGCCCCTCCCAGAAGCTGTCCTGTGAGCTCCTTCCCCATTCACAGCTGACTATTGGGTCTGTCTTGTGTGGTCAAAGCCAATGAAGCACAGGTTTTGTGAGTCATGATCACCTTGGCATATTACACTTAAAGATGGCTTTTGTGGTGTGCTCTCCATCTTCCAGCTATGCTTTCCATGTTCACTTCTGCAGTGTTCCCTGGCCCTTAAGGGGTGCTCTAAATGTCTTGCTTAGTGAGCCCTCAACCATTCTAAGCATCCTGTGCAGTCATGAGTCTCAGAATTTACCTCTCTTCACTCCAAAGAAAGGCTTCTCTGTTTAAGACAACTACTAGTTGCCTGGTGTATAAACACAGATGTTTAGAAAGTGATTGATATTGTACCATTTAGCTAAGTAGCAGCAGTAGATTCTCTCTGTGAGCTTTAAAAATTCCAATTCATGGGTGATGTGGGATGTTTTTCTGTATGTTGTTACTAAAGGAACTGTCTTGGCCTATGGCAGGCATCTTAGAAGTAGGCGGGGAAATCAGAGCATAGATAGGGGAATGAGAACGGAGTCAAAGGAGACATGATCCAGCTGCCCCAGAATCAACATGTAAAAGTAACACAGGTAAGTCAAGGACCATGTGGCAGGACAGAATAATGGAAATGGGTTGAATTAAGATGGAGGAGATAGCTAGCAATATGCCTGAGCCATAGGCCAACCAGCATGAAATTAATGTAAGCATTTATGTGTTTCTGTGGGACTGCAGGACTGGACCACAGGCTGGATGGGCCAGAACATTCTACACATGGGTTTTTGACAGGGCTAACTATACTAAGCATGGATTTTCTCCTGTGGTACAGGCCTCACAGCCAATCAGGGATGACTGGTCACCTCCACAACAAATGTGCCACTGTTGTAGTAGTGTGCAAATGTTGCCTGGAAGGTTGATATCATAGATCCTAAAGCTGTTAGCTAAGGAACAACACTAATTGTAGTGTGATTATGCTGATAATGGAAATATTTGTCCTGCTTATGGGTTTAATAAAAGCTGATTGGCCAAAGGCAAACAGGAAGTGTGGGTGGGGATACCAGGCTAAGAAAACTTGGGAACATCTCAGAGCAGAGACAGATGCCAGAGAGACACCAGAGAGAGTCGCCACAGACACAACGAGGAGATGGCAGCAGACACAGAGGAAAGAAGCTGAAATGCTGCTCTGAGAAAAGGTACCGAACCGCATGGTTCAACAAGATATGTTGAGTTCAGATGAAGGAGCAGCAAGTTATATGCCTGGTCAATCAGCACAAAATTAATATAAGCCTGTGTGTGATTTTTTGAGGCTAAGCAGGGCTCAGAGTGGGACCAAACCTCTGGTCCAGGCCCAGAAAGTCCAGGCCAGAACAACAACTAACACTGTTACCCTCCCTGCTGTATGCACAGCACCATAGAGACTCTGAAAGTCAGCCATGAGAGAGATACTTCTAGCTTCGTTCCAGATTGATTTCTCTATATCTTCCATTCAAGGTGTGTGGTGTCTTCAGCAATAGGGTCTTATTGATTAGTTCTGGAAGGCTATGAAGAGGAAACACAAAGGGCTATATTTCGGAATGGCTTCTAGAACCTCCCTGACCACCGCTCCTATGAAGTTTTTGTTTAGTTACTATTACTTCTAGGCTGGCATCGACTAGCTTTGCAGCATACTCTGCTTTCAAATTCTCTTTTATGCTTTTTAATTGGGTTACTAGGTAGTAGATTCCTGTGTAGTTTTTTATATACACACCTTTGTTTTGTTAACCCTCTGTACACCTTCATCTCCTACATTTTCTACCCTTCTCCCTCTTTTGAACATTTCTGTCTTCAGTGTCCAGCTTTCAGTGTTCACTTTTGTCTGTGTGCAGCTGTCCATTTCCTAGTGAGGTGGATTCTGAACATGCTCCAGGTTAAACACACAAGCCTACACTGAGGAAAGTATATGAGAAACAACATACAGTACTTGTCTTTCCTGGCCTAGCTTATCTTCATAGGTATAATTTTATTTTCCAGGTTTTATCTATGGAACATAGTGTACCTATGAATTTTATGTGTTTATTTATACCTGTAAAATTTAACTGTATATTAAATCATATTTTCATTATCTATTCATCATTTGATGGACATTTAGGCTGATTACATTCCTTGGTTAGTTTTTATGTCAGCTTGACACAGGCTAGAGTTATTTGGAAAGAGGGAACCTCAATAGAGAAAATGTGCCACCAGATAGAAAAAGCCAAAGGGACATTCTCTTTAATTAGTGAGTGATGTGGGTGGATCCATCCCTAGGAGACAGTGTTACCTCTGGGTTATATAATAAATCATGCTGAGAGAACCATGGAGGTCAAGCCAGCATGAGCATCCTCCACAGCTTCTGCTTCAGTTTCTCTCTCCAGATCCCACCTTGCCTGAATCCCTCTTGCTTTCCTTAGCACTGGGCTCCCGGAGGTGAAGACGAACAACCCGTTAAGCCCCAAGCTGCTTTCTGTGGTGTTTTCCTTTGTCTACATCAATACAAACCGTAACTAAGACATTACTCAGTGCAATCGGAGCTTCAGTAAACCTGGCTGTGTAAGGACCTCTGTAATCAGATATTTATTCATTTGGGTGTGTGTCAACAGTTGTATTGGTCAGATGGTAATTCTAGTTCTAGTTTTTGGAGAAATCTTCAGGTTGGTTTCCAAAATGGCCACACTAGTTTATACTCCCACCAGTAGTATGGAAGGCTTCCATTTTCTCACATCCACACAGCATTTGTCCTTTGTATGCTTGATGGTGATCATTTTGACTGGTGTGAGATGGAGTTCTAGTAGTTATAATCTTCATTTGGGAAATGGGCCAGGAAAGGGAATGCTTTTCACAGTATTTTCTAGCTGCTTGTATGTTTCTTTTGAGAAGTCTTCACTTAGTTCTATATCACAGAGTTTAATCAGCCTGTTTTCTTAGAGCTTAGTCTTTTGTTTCTTTGTATATCCTAGTTATTGGACCCCTCATAGAATTATAGCTGGTGACTCTTTCCTCCCATTCTGTAGGCTGCCTTTTTACTTAGTTTATAGTTTTCTTTGTTGTGGAGAAAGCTTTTAGTTTCCTGGGATCCTATTTGCTCATTATTGGTCTTATTTCCTGTTGCACATGGAGTCCTTTCAGATCTTATGCCTGAGTTGAAGCATACTCCCAACTTACTCTTGTAGTACTTTTAGGGAATCAGGTCTCATGCTGAGGTCTTTAATCCATTTGGAAGTGAATTTTCTATAGGATGAGATATAGGGATATAGTTTCATTCTTCTACATGTTGATATCTGGGTTTCCTAGCACTATTTATTGAGAATGTTATCTTTTCTCCTCTGCTTCTTTACAACATCTTGGTCAAAACTAGGATAGCTTTAGTTCATGGCTTTTATATCTGTGTCCTTCATTAGAGTCCATTGATCTGTGTGTCTGTATGAGGGCTAGTACCATATTGCTTTTGTTATGATCACTCTTGTATAACTTGAAATAAGGTGTGGTATATCTCCAGCAGTGTTCTCTTTGTTTAGGATTGCTCTTGCTACCCTTGGTCTTCTGTGTTTCTCCATAAGATTTAAGATGTTTTTTCTATGAGTAGAAGGAACTTTTAAAGTAAGTGTTCAGAAATAGAAAATTGTATGTGATGCTTGAGAATGACATTCAATCATGTTGGTGCATAATGTGGCATAAGCCCCACAGGACAGCTGAGGAGAAGAGACCAACCCAAGCAGGTGTCCCCTAACCACTAAAGTACAGGATTTGAGCTCTCTCTTTACATGTTTGTGTATGATTTGTTTTTCCTGGGGAAACAGGTGATCACCTGGGCTCTACTAACCCTATTAGACACTGGTTTATAGGATGTCTTGACGAGTAGAGAAAGCCCACTGACAGACAGAGAGCTTAGCTGAGGGACACACATGAGAAGACTTGACCACTCGCTGAATGTAGAAATGAGGGAGGGATGTAAGATTACACACAGCAAAATAGAAATGAGAAAGTCTTGGGCTAAAGATGGGGAATTTCACAGATGTGTACAAATACACAGCAATTTTTGCTAAGAGGGAAAATAAAAGCTTTTGCTTCCCAGAGGTTAATGGTCAATAGTTTCCTAAAGTGGATGCCTCTCAGTGAGCATTTTACTGTGCTAGGAAATAGTAGTCTTAGGAATGTGTTATGCCTGCTTATTTAAATTTTAGGAATTGTAGACAAGATTGTGTTTCCAGATCCCTCTACCCTTCCCTCAGCACTGATGGGACTGAGGGCAGAGATGATGTTGCTGGGATGAACACAGCTTGAGATTCTCTGACCAGCATCCCTGTATGGGGTGGTGTGGGGCTAGAGGAGAAACTGAAGGTCACGCTTGCCTTCAGCCACGGACTCTCCAGCCCCTGCTTCCTCTTGTTCTTTCCTGACCCTTTCATTGTCCCCTCAGTTCTTCTTTTTGGTTTTGTCTGTTTTGTTTTGTTTTCTTTTTTTAATTTCCCAGCAATTCTGACCGGGTTGCTTCTGCTACCCACTAAGATTCTAGTTCTCTATCTTGCCGCTTTCCTGACACCTGCTTCATTTTTCATTTCTTATTAAGAAATATTCCAAGCATGAAGAGTAATTGAGACTAAGTGATGTTTCAAATACTTATTTACCACTCTGAAATCTTACAAATGTTCTTCCTCACTTGCATTGGTTTTACTTTTGGAAGTGGAAAGATGAATCTCCCTCTCTCTTTTCTTCTCCTTCTCTCCTATCTATCCATCTGTCTGTCTGTCTATCTACTTACCTACCTACGTATTTACGTATATATCATCTGTCTATCTATCCACCCACTATAGTCTATGTATGTATCTACCCACCTACTTACCTTCCTACGTATCTATGGATATGTCCACCCACATGGTCTATTTTATATGTCCCACAGGTTCTATCTTGATTTTGTCCTTTTTATTCCTATGTGTGTCTTGATATTATTAGTATAATATAAACATATGTACATTATATTAAATATTACTATTTTGTACATTTTTACTTTTATGCTGGTAATGTATTCTGCAACTTTTTTGGCTTAAACTAATGATTTTGAGGCTTATTTATGCTAGCAATTGCAGCTTTAATTCATTTATTTTGGTTGCTGGGTAAAGTCCTTTTTATGTATATACTACAATTTATTTATCCAATTTTCTCTAAATGAGCATTTAAATTGTTTGCATTTTTCCCCCGGCACAAGTAAAATTGCTGCAATGATCATTCTTGAGCATGTCACATGTGCCAAAGAATTGATCAGAATCAAGGATTGGAACTGTTATGTCATGGGCACAGTGTCCTTGCTATGATCACTCAACTGATCTACAAATGTGAAGAACTTACCAGCAGTGAGTGTTCTTTCTTTCTTTCTCTCTTTCTTTTTCTTTTTTGAAAATTAGTTGTTTTTGTTTTATGTATATGGGACATGGGTATTTTGCCTGCATATTTGTGAACCACCTGTGTACAGTTCCCACAGAGACCAGAAAACGTCATAAGATCCCCTGGACATGGAGCTACCCACTGTTGTGAGCCACAATGTGGGTGTTAGGAATCAAACCTGGATCCCTGGAAGACCAGCCAGTGCTCTTGATAGGGATGCCCTCTGTGGTGCCCTGTGACGGTGTGCTCATCCACTGCTTAGCTGTATGCTCTTTCTTGGCATTCTTCTCCAAGTCTGTACTACAAAGGCTTGCTCACACATTACCAATGAGATAGCCTTGTCTCCCATGCTGCATTTCTTCATAAACTATAGCCAATTCTGGTTTCGACTTCTGTGGCTTCTTTTGGTATTTATTTTATCAGTTTTCCATGTCTATTCTTTGTGATTTTTGTGGATTCTGTCACTTTATATAAACCATGGACTGACAGTAACTTGTGGGAGAGATTTGTTTTAGTTGCTTATGATAGCTTTTGTTGTATAAAAAGTTTTATTTTAATAAGCTAAATGGTCAGGATTTCCCTGAATGTTTTTCCTCTGCTGTCCTTTATGCTGTCTTTGATGTTTTCTATAGTAATCTCCTGGATTTAATTGGCTCACTCACATGTTTTTATTTCTGAGATAGCTTTGCGTAAGACTAAAATAAGTTTCTTGAAGGTGTGCTGAATGTCATCTGTAACACTGCTGTACTTTTTGAGAGAAAAGAACTTGGGTGTGAAAACTTGGCCTTTTCTTTCCACACCCTCCTCTTTCTCTTCATCCCTCCTTCTATGCAGACATTTTTGGTTTCTTTTAGTTTTCTGTTTCTTCAATGCTTAGAAATTACATTTTTAGAGAAAATTATTTGTTAGTATGAATTAACTCTTAAGTTAATCTTAAGTGCTCTGGACATTTTCTTTCTGTGGTTGCATTCTTAGTTTTTGAAGGCCAACTTTCATTTAACGAAACTCCCTTTTGCTTCTCTTTCATACATGGCCTCTTTTACCTCTGCTCGGCTTTGTGAACGTTCACAGTATGCTTTAGGGCACTTTTATTTAGTGTCTTGATTTAAATGCCTAATTATTAGAAATACTGTGGATGACAAATTTTTAAAATAATATTTTTTACTATTTTTTAAACTTATTGTAAACACCAAGCACAGTTTCCCCTTTCTCCTTTCTTCCGATTCCCTCAAAATAATATTTTTATTTTGAGAAATTTTTCATACATTTACATAGTGCATTTTGGTCATCACTTAAATTTAAACACTGGGCACTATTTAAATTTAATTACTATTTTAATTGCATTGTACAAGATTTTAACTTCTTCTAATTTTTTTCTAATTTTCTTTTAGTATATGTATATTAAAATGCCCAAGTTTTAGTTTCCAAGTGTGTGTTTTTAGCATTCTGTGTTTGTTTGAATGAGAATGATCTCCATAAGCTCATATATTTGAGTGTTTGCTTCCCAGTTGGTAGAACTGTTTTGGAAGGATACTTTAGGAAGCATTGGGGATATGGCTTTCTTGGAGGAGGTGTATCATTAGGGGAGATAGCCCATTCTTTCCTTTGTCTCCTACTTAAGGATCAGGATGTGAGCACTCAGCTTCTCCTGCTGCTGTGCCTTTGTGTACTATTAAGGACTTTGGTCCTCTGAAGCACTAAGCCTCAGATTAAATGCTTTATTTCAGTCCTGGTTACTTTATCACATCAATAAAAAAATAAGGTTCATATTATAATTTAGCATTGTTGATTTGAAGCTTAATTATACTGCAATAAAAGAATTTGATCCATATACTATAGATTGATTAAAATTTGTTAGGACATTTTTCTTATTTTACTGCATTGGTAGTTCAATTTCCCCTTCGTCTCTCTCCCCATATCACTAGTTTTTAATATAATTTACATATATGAGATATGTCTTCTTTAAGCAAATTATCTGTACGTTTGTACTTGTGTGTGTGTGCCTGTGTTAGTGTATGCCTTGTCCCAAGGATACTAAAAGGACTAGTGTTGGAGCCATGTAACTGGAGTTACAGGCAGTTGTGAGCCACAGTGCATGCCCTTAACTCTTGATCCATCTTTCAGCCCCAAGATATGTATTCTTTAATTGGGTGACTATAAGGTCTCTCTTTATATTTATATATAATAATATAATTAGTTTAGTGTCAAATATTCAGTATTTAACTACTTAGAACACTGTCATATCTGTAACAGTGTAAGGAATGACATAGTATGCAAATCATTGCTTTCTTTCTAATTACCTCATGATTTGTTTAACTTCTACAATATCTTGCTTATTTGGGGTTTAAAATAATAAGATCAGGCATCCTTGCTCCCAGGTTCATGCATATCCTTATTAATTCACTCACTTATGTATTGACTCTGTTGGTAGATATTTAGAGTATTTATGGCGGACTGCACTGAATTAGGTAACACACACACACAACACACACACACACACACCTTTAAGTCTTGAGTTTCAAGAAACTTCTGTCACTACAGAAAACAGTTTCTGTCAAACATCAGTGTCAGGAGTGTAGCAAGTGATGTCCATATGGATAAAGCAGGCAAGGGAGAGGGGATGGGTGGGGTGCAGATGGGAACTGTTCATGTACAGGCCAGTTATGGAAAGACTAAAGTAAAGCAAGGAAGTAGACATCCTTCCCCTACCCCCACCCCATATGTGTTTGTGTGGGGGTGGATGGAGAAGCTATTCCAGTCAGGCACTAAGGAGAAGGCTCCAAGGGGGCGCATGCAAGTATTGAGAGAGGGTCTTTTAGAATGGCAAGGTCAAAATGAAAAGAGATGTCTTATATTTTGAAAGCATGTCTCTTTTGGTTGTGTGGAGGTCTAACTGTAATGAAACAGGAGGGGACAAGAGGAGCAGAGAGTTGCCAAATTTATGCCAGAAATGTGATGATGGATTGCCCTTAGCAACAATAATCAGTGAGAGGCTTCCAAACATGCAGTGGATCCTCATGTGTGATTTCACTTTTAGTGCTTTTAGTTATCAATAGTCAACCATGGTTCTAAAACATGAAATGGAAGTTTCCAGAAATAAGGGCTTGGAGAAATAGCTGAGTAAATAGAGTGCTCTACTTATCCATGATCATAGATTCAAATGCTTGGTCACCAGAGAGTGGCTCTAATGGGGGCGTGGCTTGGATGGAGTAGGGATGGCCTTGTTGAAGGAAGTATGTTAAAAGCCCAGTGGCTCTCTCTCTTCCTACTACCTATAGATCCAAATGTAGGGCTCTCAGCCCTTTTCCAGCACCGAGTCTGCCTGTATACTGCCATGCTTCTAGTCATGCTGAACTGTAAGCAGCCCCGATTAAATGCTTTTCTTGCCATGGTCGTCGTGTCTCTTCACCTCAAATAGAACATTGACTAAGACAAAAACCTAATAAAGCAAAGCAAAGCAAAGCAAAGCAAAGCAAAGCAAAGCAAAGCAAAGCAAAGCAAAGCAAAGCAAAGCAAAGCAAAGCAAAGCGAAAAAGAAAGTTCCAGAAGTGATTCATAGATGCCTTTTACCACTGTACTCATTTTATAGTTTTCCTTCCATAGCTCCTTCATGTGCTCATGTGGTCTGTCTTGCACACAGAAGACTGCAAGTACTTCCACAAGATCCCCCCCCAATCTGCACCTCCCAGCTTTACTGCAGTTCTAAGAAGGAGAAGAGAAGGTGCCTGAAGCCTAAGCCTTTCAGCTGCCCAGCATTTCAAGCTGGGGGCAGTTGGCACAGTCAGTGATGGAGGCAGAGGGATGACATGTGCTACAACCAGGAAGAAAGTAAAGGAAGGTCTCAAGGAGGAGGATGTCTCCAGGTATGACAAATGCTGCCCAGAGGTGCACAGGCTGGAGTGTGATGTCAGCCATCTTTGGCAATACTGACAAGAGAGGTTTGGTGGGAAAGTTTGGATGAACGTTTGAATGAAGAGAGTTCAAGAGGGACTAGATTTATGTCTTGGTGTATGGGACCTTTTCCATGTGGTGTCCCCTCACATGCCATTAATGCTGCCAGACTTTAATTCTGTTTTATCTGGTATTAGTAGCACTACCACTTTTTTTGGTTAATGTTTTAGTTTGCTCAGGCTTCCATAATAAGGCTCAACAGAGTGGGTGGCTGTACAATATCATTCACATTTTCACCTTTTAGAGTTTAGAAGCCAGAGTACACAGGGTTCCTGTCTCTTGTCTTTTCCCTGAATTCTAGATGACCATCTTCTTTATGTCTTTCATGGTCCCTCTGTGTGTGTCCATCCTAATTTCCTACTTTTATGAAGACTCTAGTTATGTGGTATGGAACACGCTCTAAAGGCTTTATTTTAATCCAGTCACTAACTCTCTGAAGACTCATGTAATATGGCAGTTTGTGGTACCAGAAGTGGCACCTGAATGTGTCACTTTTGAGAATACAATAAAGATCAGTTAGTTTACTCCAGTGTCCTCTGTCTCTCTCTTGTGTGTGCACATGTGTTTGTTTGTGTGTCTTTTTGTTATCCATGGTTTTCTT
>PVIH01008117.1:17061-61627 GCA_004025045.1 Sigmodon hispidus
TCCCTCCTCTCCTCCCTCCTCTTACTCTCTTTTTTCTTCCTCCTTTTGTTTTTTCCTAACTCCACTCAAATTGGTTCAATAGGTTGTGTTAATGATGGTTTAATATGGGTATTATAAAATTTAAACTATGTAGTATCAAGACATTTTGAACAAAGCTTTCTAGAATATGCTTTAATTCTCCCCAGAACACACTCCAAATTACTGTTGCCTAGAGAATTAGATGTTCATTAAAAATTAGTATTTTCTAATTGATTTTTAATTAAATTTCCTAGCATATTTGATCAGTTTCTGTAATCTTTTTAGTTTTGCATAATTCTTCTTCACAGTCATGATGCTATGATAACAGACAACTTTAGGAGTTGTCTTAGCTAGTTATTTCATGCTTGTATTTCCTGTGTGCTGGGTCTCAGTACCTGCATTCTGAAGTTCCCTAAAGCAACAGTCCTGTCTGGGGGTTGGTAGAAGGCAGAGATGACAGAGTTGGAAGAATATTCTAGTACTTTAAACTCAGGGCCAGAAAATAATATCTTGGTCCCGCCCATTTTTTCTTTCACTAATAATCACTTGGAGAGGGATAGGAGAATGTCATTTCTTGTAGACAGGATAGTAGATGTGGGTGAACTGTAGAAGCTTCTAGATGGGATTGTCGGATGTGGTGGCTTTTAGAAACTTCAAATTGGCTTCTGTTTCTTTTATGATGGAAATATTCTTCAGTAATTGTCTAATTAGCATGTGTAAGCAGTACACCCTCATTTCCCCTGTGAAACAGAGCGCTTTCTTTTCTTTTTTACCTCCACTCTGAGTGATCTGTCTGACATTATCTATGGCCTGAGACTGACCATGTCTTTCTTGGGTGACTTTGGAAATACTCTGCTGCTTGTGCTGAGAATCAGGGTTCTGTTCTGGTTGCACTGTCAAGGATTTGTACGTCATTTTTATTTTTGGCATCATTTAGACACTGATTTCCAGACTGAGCATGGGATTTAGTCTCTGTTATATTCTCAAAGTTTGAGTGCACATTTCACAAAAGGCCTGTGTCAGGCTTCAGTTCCTAAAGTCCTGTGCATTACCTGTTCAGCTCCATTTTGCTGGAGTGCTCACTGGGCACATGCCAGAGCTGCTCTGATTGACTGTGTTTTCAACCTAGTCTAAAATTTATTCCATTAATCTTTCTTTTTTCTCATATATATTGTATACAAATATATTATACTAATATATAATACATATATAAGTATGTTATATTCAAAATTATATACATTTCTAAGATTTTTATTAATTTTCATTGACACCTTGTTTTATTTCATCATTTATTATATTTTTTCTGGTTGCTGATTTTCTTTTTATCTTCTTACATGGAGGTCTGTTCCCATCTCTTTGTGTCTGCTTAGGCTCCCATCCCTCCTGCTATGAAAAGGACCTGATAGTCAGATGGTATTTCTGATAATACAAGGCATGTAGCTAATTTGTTCACACAGAGGAAAATTTTCTTCTCATTCTGCTGTGAGATAATGCTTTTGTACACTGTAAAGATTTGCTACTTGAATTAGTTTAATAAAATGCTGATTGACCACTAGCCAGGCAAGAAGTATAGGTAGGGCAACCGAACTAAAAGTGCTGAGAAGAGGAAGGTCAGAGTCAGGAGTCACCAGTCAGACACAGAGGAAACAGGATGAGAATGCCTTACTGAGAAAAGGTACCAAGCCATATGGCTAAACATAGATAAGAATTATGGGTTGATTTAAGTGTAAGAGCATGTTAGTAATAAGTCTGAGCTACTGGCTGAGCATTTATATTTAAGATAAGTCTCTGAGTGATTATTTGAAAATGGTTACAGGACACATTCTTCTCTAGACCCTGTGTTCTACCACCTGGATGTTCAGACTTTATTCTTCAGCTTTAAAAATCATTTAGGAGGAGTGGAGAGCTACCACAGCTGAGGCCCCAAGCAGTGAACTCCAGCTATCTCTCTATCATAGAACATGCTTAGTCTCTGTTGTCTCTGGTAGGAATAAGCTCAACAGCCAGAACCAGAGTCTGAAAGCCTTTGATGCTTGCACAGTCTTCTCTTCTTTATTATGCTGAGCCATTTATTTATTTATTTATTTATTTATTTATTTATTTATTTATTTATTTATTTTTGCTTCTTTGATCCCTAAGAATGTCTGACTTGACTTTGAGCTGGAGACATCTTCTTTCTGGTCTGTTGTTATTTTTATTTACTTATTTTTTATTATTACTGTTGAGTTTTCTTTTTTTATCTATTGCTTCTAATTACTTGGAGCAGAAGTAGTAGGTCGTTTTAAGTTGCGAACTTCTCTATCTGCCCCCCCTTATCTGAAGCACTATAAAAATGAAAGTCTGTATCACCAAGCATCAACCACATCATAATTCTCCATAGCTGCTAATGCAAAGCTGCATAGGCAAGACTAGCAGGCGCATTTCAGAGTAACAAGTGTCAAGTCCTATGTTGGTTTCCTTAACAACACATTCTTATCATGTCAAGCAGAGAATAACTGCTGTGTCAAAATGCTTTTGGCTAAGATTTCAAATGCACACGAAATTTCAGCAAAGATCAAACATAATTGACATCCACATTTAGCTGGTCATGGCCTTTGCTCACATTAATACATTTTAGTTCTTATTCTATAATTTCAGAATGTGACAAAATTTGTAGATAGAGTCTTTAAAGTAATTAAGAAGAGGTCATGTGGTAGGCACTAATTTATATGTAACATTGTTTTTTAAAATTAATTTTGTGCAGAGCTGGTGGTTGAAGCCCAGTGTCTTGCACATCCTAGGCAAGCCACTGTACTATTGATCTGCACTCTTAGCCCATGGGCCCAGATTCAGTGCAACTGGTGTTCACAGGGTAAGATGTGATTATAACACAATAAAACACATAGAAGGACTATGTGAAGGCAGCCCTAATGGCCAGCTGCCAGCTAAAGAGAGAGGACTCAGAAAAAAAAAACCACCCTGCTGATCTCTAATTATGGATTTCTAGTCTGAAGAACTATAAGAAAACCAATTTCTGTTATTTGAGCTAACACTGTATTGCTGTGGCCACTCTAGCAAAGTAATTCAACATGATACATCTCATTTGCATGTCTCTAATACAACCAAGAGTAAAGCATTCTATCCTAGCCTATCCCTGATCCAGGGACCAACGTCAATTCTCCTGGGTTTTCTGTAGCCAAGAACCATGTTCATAGCCACTTAAACAAGATGCTGTATTGTTTTTTTTGCTGCCCTCCACAAAATTTCTTTCTGCTCATCTTGTTTGCATAACAATGGCTCAGGGCAGCATGTTTAAGACAGCTCTAGGCCCTGCTGCTGACAGTGTACTGATTAGTCTAGCTAGCTGTGCATCTCTGCATTTCTTCCCTCAAGTTAGATATAGGCACTTGAACTTGAAATTTGTTTATAATAAATTTACTCTCATATTGTAACCAAGTTATGCATTATGGATGTGTTGGATTTTTAACAAGTGATCAAAATGTGTGATAATTCTGTTGGCTCTAAAACCATAGCACATATTAGCATTCTTTGACTATTGTAGAAATAGCTGTTGCTCTGTGTGTGTATGTGTGTGTGTGTGTGTGTGTGTGTGTGTGTGTGTGTGTGTGAGAGAGAGAGAGAGAGAGAGAGAGAGAGAGAGAGAGAGAGAGAGAACACATACTAGATGGTCTTGTTCAATAAAGACATTGTGAAAAGACATGATAAGGCAATCATTATTTTCTCTGTGCATGAAAATTCCTAACATGTACAGATCATTTTAAGCTGTGCTCTTTCGAAGTTCCCCAGTTGTATTTACCAGAAATGGAATTTCTCTGAGAGCTACCCTATCTGCCTGGTTTTATAGGGTCTTGGTGCTTCAAACAAAGATGCTTCTATTTTGAACACTTGGGGTTTCAAAAATATAATTTACCCTGAAATCCCTTCTGCATTTTAAAAATTGTGTCTGAATTCTCAACACAGTCAGAATGACTGTTTGGTAGACAAAATGTATCCCCAAACCATCAAGGGATTTCCCCACGCAATTGGGATTACTCCAAAATACATTGCAGATTGGTATCAACTATCATATTTGAATTTGTATTCTAGCGCTGAGAGCAATTTGTAGTGCATTATAAACCGCAGCTCCTCCCTCACAATTTCAAAAGGCTCCTATCTGTGACAAGTGCTAAATATGCTGTTGCTACAGTAGCAATATCAGAAATGGCCCAGAGACATCATACCAAGGTGAATGACAGGACAAAATTTCTTAATCACTTTATAAACACAAACCTTTAGAATAGCCTGATCTGAATGAAGCAGTGTGTAGACTGAGAATGTTAATTGCAACCTGAGAAAGATGGCTTTCTGGCAGTGTTTAAAAGTTGTCAGGGCTGTCTTCACATTTATTGCAGCTGCGAAAAGTTAACTTGCTCTCATCATTCCCTAAAATAAAAAGAATTTAGAGTTCAGCCCAAATCTACAGAAAAAACACTTCTAAACCCGTGAACTCTACAACTGTGAATTGACCTTAATAATAGCTTTTATTATTTAGACTTAATAAAATTTCTAGTGATCTGCAGAACAGTAAGATCTCTAGTTAAGTAGGAGGTTGAGGCGGTTTTGAACTGTGTTATATGAAAGCCATCAGAGACAATAGAACTCTTGACAGATATCCATTCTAACAGTCACAGGAAAGCATTAACAATATATCACACTTCACTGCCAGCTGAAAACCCATAATATTATTCAAAAATTATGTATTTAAGATTGGGGAGCTGGAGACATTTTTGTAATGCTAATAGGAAGACATCCCCCCCAGAGGATCTGGGGAACCTCTGTCTGCATTTTTTTATATTCATCTTACTGTTTGACCATGTGACTGGAGGAAGAGATAGACGATTTTGAAATAGTTGCCTGGCTACATCAACCTAACTTCATACAGTGTGATCTGCTCATGCTCAAAGGGTTACGTTCAGAAGTGTTCTTCTAAAACCTGGAATGTAATTTATACACTTATCTGAGGATGTCTCCACAATTGCATTTTCAACTGCAAGTCAATTCATTCTAAGGAAAATATTGCTTTGAATAATAAACTGATGATAAGACCTGAAAAATCAAAACTGAATGCCATGCAAATAACATAGGTATAGGTAATATTCCTTAAGATATGGCTTTATTTGTATTGTTTAATTAAAAAAAATAATACAGAAGCTACAGAATAGAAACACAAAGTAAATTTATAGCAAGTGCCTTTATAGAGCCCTAAAACTTTTAAGTATCCCAGAGGAAGTAGAATTAATTTATGGTGAGATTGGAGTCTTTGATATCTCTATTAAGATTAATAAGAAAGAGGCATATGGTAGGGGAAATAACAGAAAGGTAGACATGTTTGACTAAATGGTAGTCAATGGAAGTTAGAGGATTAATTAAGATACACAGACAATAATAATAACAAGCAGTGCAGCATCAGCAGCCAGTGATGCGACATTAACTGAAAGGTAGGTGAAAGAATAGGGAGGTGAAGTTTGGACGAGGTCATCACATGATAACTTGCGGCTTTCTCCAAGGGGTAGTCAATCACTAGAAGGCCCTACAAAAGAGTGGCTTAGCATGTTTCTTTCCACTCACTGGGATCTAGTTGCCAAAAGAGACCAGGATTGGATTAGACCATCAGGCACAGCAAGAAAGAAGACACCGAAAGGCCTTCTTTAGAGAAAGGTCAAGGACAGATGTGATTAATTAAAGTTAGCTTTTAAAGTTTCTGCTGGGCAGATACAGCACAGAAAGTTGTACTCTTACAAGAATGCCAGAAATGCATTTTAACTTCAACCTTTTTTTCCCAGTCAACATATATTTAAGCTTTTGACAAGTGATAGAACTGATAAATCTGACTTGCACTTTTATCTCTTTAGCCTGTCTATCTAAGCAATGCAGTTTAAAAAGGAGGGAGACATAGACCATCTATCAAACTGCAAATCAATGCTTCAGCTTTCATTGGTCCTCAGAGACAATGACTGCTGTGGGCAAGGGCTTTGGAATCAAACAGGCCTGGGTATGAGAAGGCAAACCTGTATGTAGTATCCTCTCCTATAAATTAGGTTAAAAATATGTACACAGGGCAGCCAGGATGGCTAAGCAGGTATAGGCAATGCCTGCAAGCCTGAAAACCTCTTCCGTGCCTGGACCCCACAAGATGAACAGAGAACCGACTCCTGCAATTGTCCTCTGACTTCCGTCCACGCATGTGGGGCACGAGTGCTCTTCTACCCACCCAGGGGGTTATGCAGCAGGCCCTGGGTGTTACAAAGATTGTTATACAGTTAACTGTCTTTAGGCATTATAATATCACCATTAATATTTTATTATTATTGATTAAACATGAAAATAAAATGGACTGGAAGGAATTATTTATGTTGGGAAAATTGGATACATTACTCTAAAATTCATTGTACATCTTTAAACACTTGAAGGACAGTATTATTCTTCAATTAAAGATATGATAAATACCAATTTCAAAATAACATCCTCAGAGATATATATTCATATGGATAAGCATTTTACTTTATGTAATTTTTATATCCTAATGCAATTCAGATCAGAGTTAATATATAATGTAAAAGCTTTTGTGAATAACTTACTCTTATTGTAGAAGTTGGCGAACAGTGTGTGTGGGATATTTAAAAAGCCTGTGGTGTTTGCAGCAACTCCATTTGACATTTAGTTAATAGAACTGGCTTCTATTTGACAGCAAAAAGAGACCATTACACAAGTCACCATGTTCTAGAAATTTCTTGCCAGTTTGCTTTATGTTCATTTGACTGGTTACTTTTCATAATTATCCTATGCCTGGCTAGATTTCAAGCTTTAGAAAGGCCATTTGATTTTTGTTATTCTATGTTGCCCTTGGCTTTTAGACAAACAGGATTTAAAAAATGAATATTGGCCCTAATGTAATTTCTCCTCATAAAATAACCAAAAAACAAAGAAAGAAAACTCTTTAGTTGGAACTTAGTAATTTAAACCTTTTCCAAGCAGAAAATAATTAAGATTTCTGATCCCTTTGCTGCACAAAAGGAGACCGAAGACTTAAGACAGTAGAAGGAAGTTTGTGCCAAACCTGTTTTCATGTGAAAACGACCCAGAAAACCCACAAAGTCATACACATGCACACACATATACAGACATACAGCCCACACACACGTGTGCACATATACCTACACACTAGCACACAGACACCCTGACAGATATGCACAGGGACACAAGGCAAACATACACTCAAACACACACACACACAGAGTCACAAAGACAGATATATACACATATACACTGATACACAGACAGACAGTCAGACAGACACAGACACACATGTGGTGGTATATTTAATAAAAATAGCCTGAAATAGAGAGACAAGGAACAAATCACAGCCAATTCTCACCTAGCAAACTCCTCAGACGTAACAGGGTCGGTCCTCAGCCTGAGAGTGTGCAGGCAAAAGGGAGGACTTCCACTTTATCCTTCCTTATACCCCATGTCTCCCCACCCCACCCCAGCTGTTTTACTTCCTTTTTCAACATTCCTAGAACTAGGATTAAAGGTGAGTGCCATCACCTCCTGGCTCTGTTTGGCCTTAAATTCACAGAGATCCAGAAGATCTCTGCCTCCCAAGTGCTGGGATTAAAGGCATGGATCACCACTCCCTGACATTCATGGCTTGGCTCTGTCCTCTGATATTTTAGGCTATTTTTATTAAATATATAACACATCACTGTACAGAGACAGATGCACACATACATATACATTGACACATACAGACATATCAGATAGATGAGAGACAGATATATATATTATATATATATATATATATATATATATATATATATATATATATATATATATAGAGAGAGAGAGAGAGAGAGAGAGAGATGTGCAGAAATGAGCAAAGAAAGACCAAAGTTCTTGGGACAAAGTTTCAGAGAGATGTCATGGTGATGGTCAGACCACTTTTATTGCCTTTTGATTCTGGAGATTTTTCCTTTTTTTGGTCAGTTATAGGCCAAAACTGAATATGCTGGTTGGCTCAACAGAAAGCTCCTGCTGGAATTTTAAAAGACAACAGAAATTTTGATATTGTATAAGGATAAAATGGCAAGACTTAAGCACTTGAGAGGCTTCCAAGACCTAATTTTCCTCTCAAGGTACTTATAAAATTGTAAAGTTATGTTTGGTGAGCAAAGGATTTCTCACAGGCTGAGGACATATTAAAGGCACCAACAACGTTCTCAGTTTAGAACTAGGATCCAGCAATACCACTTCTGGGTGTATACTCTAAAGATGCACATTCACACTTTAAAGACATTAGCTCAACTATGTTCATAGCAGCATTATTTGTAATAGCAAGATCGTGGAAGCAACCTAGATGCCCCTCAACTGAAGAATGGATTAACAAACTGTGGTACATCTACACAATGGAGTACTACTCAGTAGTAAGAAAAAAAATGATATCCTAAAATTTGCAGGCAAATGGATGGATTTGGAGAATATCCTCCTGAGCGAGGTATCACAAACTCAGAAAGATAAGCAGGGGATGTGTTCACTCATTAGTGAATTCTAAACAAAAAAGCAAAAAGCAAACCATATCCAAGCTCCAAACCACATCCACTAAACAGCTTGGGATCTGATACACTTTGGACTGGCACCTTGGATCCCACTCCCTCTAGAGGATCATCTGACTCAGTCTTGATGTTGTGAGGAGGAAACTGGATCTGCCAGGAGTGGATGCTGAACTAAGCCATATTGGGACATTGAGACCTTGGGACTTCCTGTCCTTGCTGGGGAGGAATGGGAGATGTGGAGAAGAGAGAGTGACTGGAGGGGGTAGGAGGAGAAGAGACCTTGAACAATGACATACACGGATAGAAAATGTGACTTTATTCATAATAATAAAAAAAGACACAAAAAAAATAAAAAAAGAACTCCCCAGTTTTAGGAACAGATTAGAGTTAGAGTAAGTCTTACTACAATGGCAACACAGCCTTCACTCAGATTAACTCCAGTTGGATAAAAATTATTCTACCCCTAAAATGTACTGCATCCAGCAAAGGGAATGTATGATATTGTTATGCTTCATCACATCTGTTATTCAAACAAAGATTAAAAACAAAATCATGAGACCAAACTCCAAGAGAGAAGTCAGGGTGCGAGAACTGGAGAGATGGCCCAGTGGGGAAGAGCATGTGTCGCTGTTGCAGAGGACACAGGAGCTCACGAGTGCTCATGACTTCAGTCCAGGCCTTGCCTGTATGACCTTCATGGGTACCAAACACACATGATATGATGCATACATGCAGGCAAAACACTCATATACATAAAATAACTAAAAAGTAAAAAAAAAATCTGACCATGGAAAGAGACTCACAGATGGCCTAGCATAGCAGAGAGGTAACTCTCCAACAGCTGTGATTGTTATGGTCGGCAAAGCAGAAGGCAGCAAATGCAGATTAGCAGGAAAGTTTCCTGGGACCTTACAGAAATGCAAACGGAAACTGAGAAAGAAAACTCTAGGATGTGCAAAATTAATTACTTCATGGATGGATGTTAGCATAAATTAGACATATAACAAAATAGGATTTAAAAATGAGAAGACAGAGTAATAAAAATTATATAAGAACAAAGAATAGATAAATGATGGGAATAGGTATGAGTGGAATTATATGTAGGACACAGTGGCAACAGTCATTGTACAGACTGAATAGGAATAAATTAGATGAATCAAATAGAAACAAAGGCAAAGTGGTATATACAAACCCAAAAATGTCATATTAAGTTTAGACTAAATCCTGGCAGTCAGACAAGCTGGTGTACTGGCTGATTTTAAATGAACTTGCCACAGTCTAGAATCATTTGAAAAGAGTGTTAATTAAAGAGTTAGCTACTTCTGGTTGGCCTGAGATTGGCCTATGGGATTGTTTGATTGTTACTGAGATGGGAAGACTCATCCTAAGTGTGGGTGGCATCAATGTATAGACTGGGCTCTGAATTGTATAAGAATGAAGGAAGTGAGCAGTGGGTGCTTTTGCTTTTTTGTTCCTGGTTGTGGATATGATGCAAGTAACCACATGAGCATTCATGATGTGGGATGTCTTTTTGTACTCTGTGAATTAACATTGGATAATAATGGAACTGTTTTGGCCTATGGCAAAGCAGCTTAGAGGAAGGAGGAAATTTCAAGCATAGATAAAGGGGAGGAGAGTGGAGTCACACAGAGATGTTGCAGATGTGAGCAAAATGGAGCAGAACACAGCTAAAGCCACTGGCCATGTGGCAAGACATAAATTAATAGAAATAGGTTGAGTTAAGTTGTAACAGCTAGTTGATAATAAGCCTGAGCCATAAGTCAAACAGTTTGTAATTAATATAAGACTTTGTGTGATTATTTGGGGCTAAGCAGCTGCAGAGTGCAGGTTTAGACCTCTGGCTGGACAGGCCAGAAACTTCTGACTACATATTTACTTTTCATTTTCTTCATTGATTGTAACCTGGAGTTGTAAACCAAACACAGCTTTTCTCCTCTGAGTTTCTTTAGGTGAGGTATTTTATTCCACCAATAGAAATGAAGGGAAGTGATAGCATTGGAAAACCAATTTTAATTTATAATGAGATCAAAGGATCTACTTTATACCTTACAGTGCATACAGTACATGTGATGGCTAGTGTTGAGTGTCCATGACAGGCTTTAGAATCACCCAGGAGGCACACCCCGGGGACCCGCCAGGCATTGTCTTGATTAGGTCCCTGAGGTATGAAGATCCACCCTGGAAGAGGGCTGCTCCATTCCCTGGGCTTGGGTTCTGAACTGTATAAAAAGGAAGCTATGAGAGCATGACATTCTCCACTCTCTACTTTCTGAGGACACAAAGTGGCAGCTGCTTCAAGCTCTTTAATTTCCCCACCACGAGGGACTATTCCCTTGAGTTGTGCTAAAATAAACTAGGCTTTTCTTAAGTTGCTTCTCTTAGGGCATTTTATCACAAAAATGTGAAAAGTAAGATGAGACACCAATAAAGAAGATGAAAGCTGGTAAACTTATACTAATATTGGAGCAAGTAGTATTTAGAGGTTAGAAGAGCCATTTCATTATGATCCAGAAGAGGATGTTGCAATTCTATTTTGCTTGGGCCTGATAATATGGTTTAAAATAAAGCAAGCACTGACTTAACAGAGAAAAAGCCTGCTTTTATCATTAAGAATTTAGAATATCTGCACAAATTGACATTATTCACATACATAGAAAACTCTAAACCCAGGTTTTTCAAGAGTGCAGTACACTTGCACTATCGTAGATGGCATGCTGAGTCACCAAACAGACCCAGTGAATCTAAAGGTTGAGATTATTCAGAGCATGTTTTCTGTCTGCACTATAATAAGTTATACATGAATCACAAGTAGGTCGTTAGAAAGCACTCAACTGTTTTTTGAAGTTAAATTATACTCCCCTGGAAAACCAATGGGTGGAGACAAAACTATAATAGAAATCAGAAAGTTTGAGTTGAACAACCAGAATATATCAAAAGAAATTGCATGAGACTAACAGTGCTCAGAGAAATTGATAGACATTAAATGCACACATTAAAACATGGAAAAGTAATGATCAAAGCTTTCTGCTCAAGAAGGCATAATATAATAGGAACAGCAGTACAAACCCAAAGAGCAGGCGAAAAGAAAAAATGAAGATCAGAACAGAAATCAGTAAAAGTGATAACAAAGGAATAATCCAGCAAATTAACAAAAGCATAGCTGGATTCTATCAATGGACAATATCGACAGAGTCTTAGACCAACTAAGAGAAAACTAAAGAAGAGAGAAGTGACACCATTAGGGATGAAATAAAGGACGTTATTAACCAGCAGCTAACATGGAGAGAAAAAGGAGATGTTACCAGCAAATCCATGTCAATGTACTTAGTGAATGAGAAAGGATTCCCTAAAGAGCCTACAACACCAGACAAATCAGAGCAAAACATCCGAATGTCCTTGTAGTGTTTAAAGAAGCAGCTTCTGTAAACTCAAAACTTTACCATAAAAACAAAATGTCTTTATAAGAAAATGTTTTTTCAATATGTGATTAAATATCATGGATTTTACATTGACATTTCAATAGATGTAAAAACAAAACAAAACAAAAACTTTCTGAACTTTTTAATGAAACAGTCTAGCCTTGATTTCCAACTGATAAGATCATTGGTAGCTAAGCAATTATAATCTTATCTTTTTAATCACCATAGAATTAGAAATTCTAATAAAATGATAGAAATTGATACACTTTGTGTAAAAAGAAATCACAAAGTTGAGTGAGTCAGAAAATGGGTTGACAGACCTCTAGGAGGAGATGGAGTGTGATGATATATTGTATATTTAATAAAAATAGTCCAGAATATCAGAGGACAGAGCCATCTCTCCAAATAATGGAATATTTTCTTTGAATTTGTCCATTGTTAATGGACTGGACATTACTGATGTAATTATTGCTTGTATATATTATATATAGTTACTGTACCTATTGTATATGGCTTTTCTTGTATTAGTTATAACCTTTTTAATTTTTGACACAAAAGGGGATATATGTGGTGATACATTGTATATTTAACAAAAATGGTCTGGAATACCCAAGGAGAAGCCACTCATAGAGCCAAGCCCGGAAGGTCAGGGAGTGGTGACCCATCCATGCCTTAATATCATCACTTGGAACACATAGATCCTCTGTCTGGATCAGACAGTGGCCACACGCAATTGGGAGGCAGAGGCAGGAGGATCTCTGTGAGATTGAGGCCAGTGTGGTCTATAGAGTGAGTTCTAGGACAGCTGGGGCTGTTACACAGAAAACCCTTTCTTAAAAAAACAAACAAACAAAAAGAAAGCAAAAAACAATAACAAAAAATGCTAGAGAGATGGCTCTGTCCTCTGATATTCCAGACTATTTTTATTAAATATACAATATATCCACACAATGGGGAGGAGGGATGGCTATGGTTGAAATACACTGTAAGAATTTCTCAAAGAATCAATTAAAACATAACACTACTTAGTTGAAATTAAATAATTACAAAGATTAATGTCAGAAAGTTATTCAAGGAATTTGGGGATTTTAATATTAATAAAAATAAATAAATGTAACTTACCACATTAGTACATACAGGAAAGGAATATTACAAATTTAATGCTGACAAAATAAAAATGGAAAAGAAATTCCTTAAGTTGATAAAGATTATCTAAAAGTTAAGAATTGCAATAGTAAAAATCATATTAGTACAGCAATGCATGATTTCTGAGACAGAACATGGCATGAAAGCCTTCTGTGACTGTTTCTGACTAACCCTGACCTGAAGGTCTCTGTCAGGACAGGAGAGGGGTAAAGGCACGTGAGAAATGAACAAATGAAACACTGGAAATGTTTATAAATGATACAGTTCTGTCTGAAGCTGTCATCCTGAAGAACAGCTATGATGGTCCCAACAAATGCAGCAAGATTGGAAGTCAAGAAGATGCCTAATGGTTTGTTCCAGCAAACTCAGCCACACTACCTGGCAGGAAAAGTCTGCTTGTTTGCATTTCCTTTTGGAAGCAACAACAACAGATAGATTATTAACAAGTGACAATTTTTAAATGATATAATTTGCAGTGGTGACATAAAACATCAATTATCTAAAGGTAAATTAATGGAAAGTCTGAAAATGAAAATATATACCATAATTCATTACTGCTAGAGGTTATTGATCTAAATAAATGGAGCACTGTCCTATATGCAGAGATAGAAAGACTCAAAATTGTAGATGCCAACATTTCCCCTAGTTAAATCATACATTAACTGAGTTTACATTTGGGGAGTGTCAAAAACTAATAAAATGATTTTATTATTACTGTATTATTAATTAATTAGAATCAGAGTTTCACTGTGTAGCTCAGGATGGCCTCAAACTCATGGCCATTCTCCTTCCTCAACTTGTGCTGATTTTATGTGTGTATGTGTAGATGGGAAGGAAAATGAAGAGTTCCTCAGACTGAGGGGCTGCCCTAAAGTTCTAGCAATGGAGAGATCACAGATTGCTACCAGTAGCTCAGACCTTAACATGGAAGAAGATAATCTTTTCAATACTTAGGATAATAACATTTTCAATATGCACCCAGACTGTACAAAGAACTGTAGATGGCTCTGTATTGCTGAGAAGAATATTCCATTTGCCTGATGTTCAAAAGTCCTAGCGTCAAAGGCAAGCTATCTCTCACTTGTGCCATGCCAGTCAGTAGTGATGGAGTCCGGAGATGCTCCCAGCATTTTCCTCTTGCCTAGTTCCTGTATCCTGGTATTGGATGCATGCATGTATTCACTTTGGGAAGTCAATTTGATTTGTACAATTTCATTGAAAACTTGCAAGCAATACAAAACACATCATCCTAATATGTGCATCTGCTAGTAAGTGGCAGAAAGCTCAGGAAAAATATCAGTTCCTTTGGAAGATACCTTCCCTACCATTGCCCAGAATATGATGACTGGTTGTTACCATACTTTTTCAACAGACACTGGACTTTTCTATCAATAGGAATAGTCTAAATGAGGCATCACATTGTGTGTGCTTATCTGTGTTCTGGGCATTACAAGATATGTCCAGTATATTTTGAATACTTGATCACAAAGATGTTAGATCTTTTAAAAATTTTTAAATTTTTTTAAAAAATCAATAGCCCAGGATCCTCTAAGCTACCCCTGAAGATGAGAAGAGCATAAGAGAAGTGTGATTCAGTGTGTCAGATGTAATTAGGTCACCCTTGAGATTACTTCATATGGCGTGGCTTAGTGAGCATATCCTAGGAATAAAAATTTCACTCAGCAATATTCTCATTTACTTGTGCTTCTATTATTTATGCTACCACCAACCTGTGCTTTCGTTGAAAGAATCTTTTTAGACCATTTGTCCATTTTGTGAAGGGTAATTTAGTTGATACTATAAGACACAAACCATAAATTCATTTAACCAGACACATGACACAAATTGTGATCCATGACAACACTTGAAAGTAGCTCTCAGAAAACATCTTTTTTCTTTGGTACCACATGACACCCAGCTACTGCCAATCTGTATATTTAGTATCTGAAGTGACTTATGTTTTGCTCAGTGTTAATATAGACATTCTAATATTTGATTCTCACTTCCAGAGGACTATCAGGTCACATGGAATGCACACATTCCTGGACAGGCTAAGCAAAGTCACCTAGTTTTGCTCACAAAGTCAGCAAGTGAAAAAGTGCAAACTCGTGTGGGATGACAGGTGGGCAGTGTCAGCGTGCCTCCTTCCACACCACCCATAATAATCAGCCTGGGGTGGAAATAATGTCTTTCACATTACAACCCTCCTGTAAAACAACGATTCACAGGGCCTGAGTGCAGGAGACTTTGGGCCTGCTCCAACATCATTCTCTCTGGCCTGATATCTCTTATACCTGATGCTTCATGTCCAGATCCACCCCAATTTCTTTAACATGAGGGATTGAAAATAGGTGTATACAAAGCCTGGTGGTTACTCTGATTTGTGGTGAACTGTCTCTTCCACATTCTTATGCTAAAACCTTATCCTTAGTACCTTCAAAAGGGATGGGATGCAAAACCAGGTCCCTTAGGAGACAGTAAATTAGAACAAGATCTTCAGGTATGCTCTAGCCCATTGAAAGACTTCTAAGAACATGAGCCCAGGACACAGGCACAGACAGAGGGTGACTACATGAAGACATAGAAGAAGAAATTGACCGGATACAAGCCAAAAGGAGAAAGGTGTTAGAAGAATCCAACCCTGCTGGACTACCACCTTCTAGAATTATGGGAGAATCAAGTTTGGTTTCAGCTACCCAGCCTTTGGTACTTTTATAATAATTTCAGAAAACAGAAATGATAAGGAAATGGTTTCTGGAATGTTCTATGTTTACAGATGGACTTTGCTTTAAAAATTTCTGAACATAAGTTATCCCCTTCAAATGGCAGGGTGTACAAAAAGTAACTACATTTATGATTCCTATCTAGTCATAAATCCTTGAACTTCTGCCATTGTTGGAGAAGAAAGATACTTTTTAGTAAGTTCAGAATTAGAATCCCTACTTATATGTCTTCTTTCTACAAATTCTTTGACATTTAGATAGACAGTTGCCTCCATGAGAAGGCAGGAGAATCCAGAGATAATACAGATCAAGTTATGGTGAGTTTATTGTTACTATTTAATATTTATGGAGTGTCCAAAGCAATGAGCCAACATGTTACATATTTTCATTAGGTGAAAATACTTCTCTGCTTGATCACTCACCAAAAATTTTTTTCAAAGAAGTAAGCTACCTCATTTGAATTTATAGTAACCTAGTTAGTTTTCATTCCATTTATATTCCAGTAACAATTTTCAAATAAAACATCTGGTGTCCAGATAGGATGGCTCTACATCTGGGAAACTGACAGATTATGCGATACCAGCAAGGTTGTGTGATCAAGGAGAATAGACAATGTACTGAAATGGACCCTCTCATCCTCTTTCCCATGGCCAGAGGCCATTCTGGGAAATGAACAAAAGGCATAAGTGAGGGGGCTGCAGGAGATGTTAGAGCTTTCCGTATAATCCATTTAACAAATGACTTTGTAAATGAAGGTATATTCAGGCAAATGTTCAAAGAATGATTTAATCTCTTATTCAGTTTGAATAGCAGTAAGGTCAAAGAAATGGCAAAGAAGCCATTTTGGATTCTGGGGCAAGTCATTCTTCTGTTTCTGTGTTGGTGACGTGAGTGGAGGAATGAGTATTTCCTGAGCTGATGGGCTCACTGTGGGAATAATGAGCTTGTTGGGAGAAGTTGTCAGGCTGTGTTCTCTACATGACAGACATGAGGACAGACGCAGATGAGGAGTGGGTAGATGTCACCTGTGTCTCCCACCACCTCCCAAACTGCCTCAGCTTGTTTCTCCTATTAGACTTTGAAATACTTCATAACCCAAACCATGATGAGCATGGAATTTAGAATTACTCTTACTACCTGGAACCATTTGTGCTTTATATAAGACATGGACATTGAGTATAAACTTTTCTCAAATGTTTCTACTCTGTCATGATGCCATGTCTCCCCTCGATGGGAGGCCTTCCTTCCATTTGTGACTGAAAGCCCCGCTTCACTCCCTTTGCATCTGCAGATACATTCTCATCTCAAAACGGAGACATGGCTTCCTGTTGTCATAGAAAATAAAGATGGTTGACCTTATGTGGAAAGTGGAGACCTGTTTGGTTTAGATAACTGAGATAGACAGGTTAAGGGCCTCGGGAGGTTAGAGGGCTCATCCTTATTTAGAGTTTCCAAGAATGACTGGACATTTCTCAATCCAAGCTTACCAATTTAATTTGATAAGTGTGTTGTATCCATCAGCTTTTCATTTCTGTAGCAAAAACCGCAGATAGTTAACACATAGAGAAAGGTTTCATTAGCTCACAGTTTCAGTTCATGGCTTATCTTATGCTTCTAAGCTGGTGACAAAGCATAACTCCACAGTGGTGAGCGTGAGGTTAAACAAAGCTGTGCATCTTCTACTTTATGCCTATGCTATGTCCTGCCTCATATCTAAGATGCCAAACAAAGGAGAAAGACAGAGGAAGAAAGGAACAAGATTCCATTGAACATGCTTCCAGAGACCAATTCACTACCTCCCATAGGCTGAGAGCAAATCATTAATACAGGGGCATCAATACTGTAGGAGCAATGGAAATATCAGATGTTGTTGTTGTTGTTGTTTGTTTTGTTTTCCCATCAGATTTCTAAAGTAATGTGGATCTAGAGTAATCTTCCTCTTAAGGGAAGGTGTGCTCTACCACTAAGGAATTATAGTTAGCAGCTAGCATCAACAACCTGGTCCCAATGTCTTAAATAGATGAAGGGTTGATTTTCCTAAACAATAAGCAGCTAATATTTGGAGAATACTTGGAAGATTACATTGTCCTTTTAAGTTACTTCTATGAGAGACTTAACTTTCAGGTTTTAACTATGTGTCTGTGTGTGGGTATATGAATGTGTGTTCAGAAGTCAGAAGAGGGTGATAGAGTGTTTTTGAGCTGCCTGACCTGGGTACTGGGAACGGGAAGAATAGTATATGCTCTTAACTGCTGAAGTCATCTCTCCATCCTCTCCAGTGTCCTAAATTATTTGTGTTCCTTTCTTAACACCAGCTTTTGCCCTCAGAATCTTACCACATTGCAGATATTCAGCCATTTTGTCAACCCTCAGAAGAGAGAAAATGCAAAAGGCAAAGGTCCGTGCCAGTGTGGTGGCCTCTGTTACTATGCTAAGGATGCTCTTTGTGAAGCATATCTTACCATCTTTGATGCTATTTTCTTGGTCAGAACTTAAAGGTAGGGAGGGCTGTGAGACAGACTGTAAATGCCTTTAAACAGAACATCTAGACTCTGCTTAGACTAAGTGAGGAGGTTTATATTTAGGAGGAGAGGGTTACAGGCAGGTAACAGGTGGTACCAATGACAGTTGTCTCAACCGTCTTAGCACTACCGTTTTCCCTTCACCTCTCCTTTCTCTTCATAAAGAAACAGGCAGAGGGAGATTTCCCAGTTGCTAGACATGCTTAAAATGGTATACATTTCTGTTTTAGTGCTGAATTGTACTTTTCTCCTTATTAATGTAGCCATTCAACAGATACATTTTAATGTGAATATTTTTCTCAAATATCACCAAATTTAATAATACCCAAATTTCATTTTTATTCCTTAATTTAATCTAAGTGTGTAAATGATTAGTTCTCCATTGAACAGATGTAATTTTATGGACTCTGATTCTTTCAATATTTAATAACTCTTTTGTGCTAAAAAATAGCTAAAGGTTTATGTTTTAGTGTTAAATGCACATGCTTTTCAGCAAGCTTCCAAGGTTAACCTGTGCTCTGAAATTATAACTAAGTATGCAGTACTAAAATACAGGTTTGTGTATAAAAGGTGTTAGTTAATAAAGAATATAAGGCTATATCAAGAATGCCAACACCTTATAAAAGTGAAAGGGGGCTACAGGGGACTTGGCAGTAGAAAGAGATGCAGACAGGGAGTATAAGGAAAGGATAGTGGGGTTGATGAGGTGGCTCAGCAGACAAAGGCATTGCCAGCATGGCTGAGGACCCAGTTTTCTCCCTGGGACCCACATGAACCAACTCGAGCAGGAGACTCTGACATCCACGTGTGTACTTCTTTCTCTTCCAGGATAAGTATATTCAAATGTTGCCTAAGGCATATAATTGAAAGGATAATGTGATCAAAGATATTGCATGTATGTGTATATGGAATTAGCATAATTAAATCATTACTTCATAAAAATGAACATGACCTTAATTAAAAAGAAAGTAGTAACTTTGTTACATACATATAGAAGCAAATCAACATGTGATCAAAGGCAAAGATATATCAGGAACAGAAGAAAAAGCAAAGTTCAGGTTTCTTAACCTCTTGTCCCATGATTTAACAATTAAAAATACAAGTAAATTAGTACATTGCCTTTATAGCTTGCAGATGATTAACTAACAGTGTCAGTACAAGTTAAAATTTCAATTGTGATACATTGTGTTTTAAGTATTAGAGCTCTTAGAGTCTATCAAAAAAACTGCTATGATCTTAAGAATGAATGACTGACATAGTTCATAAGTACTCACTGAGGGGACTAAGTACTTCATTCTTTTGTGAAATATTAAGAATTCAGCTGGAGGTCAGGCATATGCCAGTGTCTGGGTCATCGGATGGATTTGAATGATGACAGGTACCCCTTAGAGACAACACAGATCAGATAACAAGAGAATTGTCCTCTAAAGGATATACTGTTGATATAAACAGAGTATTGAGAATGTGTGAAGTAGTTCACCTTAAAGAAGACTTTAGGCAGTACTTCACTTTTATTGTTTGAGAATTTCATACATGCATATGATGTGTTCTGATCAAATCCATCTCTACTCTCACCCCTTCAAGCCTTCACCCTAGTGTTACTTTCCTCCGTTCCTCAATGTCATGCACTCTGTTTTGAAGATCACTGAGCCTTCACAGACATAGGGCCACCTCCTGGATCCTGGGTAGCTTAGCAAGGGCCACATCCCTGCTCTCATCAGCCATCAGTTGCTATTAGTTCCTCAGCTAGGGGTAGAATTTTGTGATCCCACCCATCCTGGGAGTTTGATAGCTTGACCACTTACAGGTCTTGTGCATACAGCTTATTTAGGGTATTTATTGCTGTGAAGAGACACCATGACCACAACAACTCATATAAAGAAATCATTTAATTGGAATGGCTCACTTAAAGTTTCAGAGGTTCAGTTCGTTATCATCATGATAGAGAGTATGTTGGCATGCAGGCAGATGTGGTGCTGGAGCTGAGGGTGCTACATCTTGATTCAGGCAAGAGAAAGTAGACTAACAGTCACACTGAGAGAAACTTGGGCAAAGAGACCTCAAAGCCCACCCATCCAGTGACACTTCCTCCAACAAGGAAATACCTCCTAATAGTACCAGTCTTTGAGTAGGGGCATTTTCTTTCAAACCACCACACAGCCAGAGTTGCTGGGTTTATATTTGCAACTGTCCTGTCATGTCTGAAAAGCAATGGCTGTAGCCAGATGGGACCTCACAGAGAGGCTGGCCAATGAGAGTGGGCAGAGAGGGAGTGCCAAGGCTTTCTAGGCATGGGGTAAGAATAACTAAAACTGAGAAACTGGTCCACAGTGTCCTTTACCTAAATTTCTCTCTGAGAAAGACAAAGAACCCAGGTGGACTGTCATAATCAGTAAGTTGTGTAAACACTAGATGACTTGACAAGAGGTAGGTTGAGCAACAACAGACTTCTCTCTTCACCCCAGCATTAGAAGCATTCTCTTGGCCACAGGTGGTATTCAACCAGCTTCTGATGGGGCCACTCCCTGTAGCTAATAACACAGAGGGTAAAACAGATACATCCCCCGCTCTTCCCCCCCCCCCCCCCCCCCCCCCCCCGCAAAGGAGAAGGAAGAACCGTGTATACTTCTCCATGCTGTTGTCTCTTCAGGTTCTCAATAGAAGCTGGAGGCAGGTATCACAGATCGAGAGGGGCATGCTTGTGGAACTCTATCTACATGCAAAGGGCATAGTCACAAAAGGAATAAAAAGCTCCTGCTGAACATGATTGCATATAATTGGAAGAGACTTCCTAGACAAAATTGGAAACATTTTAGTATGAATAAAAGGTCAATTGTCTATGTAAGTAGAGACAGTGGTAGAATCATCATGTGTATGTTATTCAGTTTAATATTGCATGTACTTTGCTATAAACACATAATTTTTATATTTTAGTTACTTGAAAAGTCTAGAATGAATGTATTCCCTGTTGGTATGAAAAATGAATACAGCATAAAGGCTTGTAAAATGTAGACCTACTCTAGCCCATTGAAAGTGGCTTCTTTTAAAAATATTTATTTGATTTTCATTTTGTTTATGTGTGAATGCTGATGGAAGCCAGAAAAGAGCACTGGATACTAACCTAGTTCGTGGGGTTACAGGCAATTGGGGGTGCTGAGAGCCAAGCTCAGGTCTTTGGTGAGAACAGCACATGCTCTCAGCCACTGAGCCACCCGTTCAGCCCAGAGCTGGGCTGGGCTTCATTAGTGTCTGTCATGGCTTCCACCACAGACACAGGTGGCGGCACTTCTTTTCTCTCTTATCTCCTCCTCATCAAACCTTGAACCTTGAGAGATTTGTTATAATGTGAGGCCAAGTTTGAAACCCTCTAGTAGAAAAACTATTTGTGGTAGAAAAGCTGAGGGCAGGACTCTGGCTGATGACAGTAAACATGTCTGGATAAGGATTTTTTCAGGGCACAGAGGGACATAAAGAGGCTTGTCATGTTTTGTTCTGACTAAGAATTCCCAGGTTTATGAAGTTGGTAGACCAAAAGAATTTTGATTCCATCTTTAAGAAAACTTCTCCAAAGTATTTTAGGTGGAGGATATCTTAGGCGGGATTCTCCAGAGGAATAGGACTGAGAGAATGGGTACAGAATATAAGGAAGAATTTACTATAATGGCTGATATGATATAGGCTGGGTGACTAACAAGGACCATTGGCACGTTGGAGAGACTACGGACCTGGAAGCTATTCAGTGTGTGAGTCTGGATCCCCCAGCCTGGAGGGGTGCTGGTCTTCAGTTCACAAGGAAAGGCAGAGGAAGCTTATGTCTAATGCTGGGAAAGGATGATGGCAGTGACAGTGGCAACATGCATGGCAGCATCAGGATAGATGCACTCACCAGCAAGAAGCTAAGGCAGGCAAGCAGCACAGCCTCTTTAAGTCAGGGCCACTGGGTGAAAGGCACCACACACCCTAAAGGAAGGTATTCTCTCCTCAACAAATCTTTGTGGAAATACCTTCACAGGCCTGACCAGAGGCATGTTTCTTAGTTGGTTCCAGATTTTTTATCAGGTACACATTCAGAAGGAACTGTCATCACAACAGATTTGCAGATGAAGCATGGTGTTTGGGACTAGATTCTGCAATGAACAGAGCAAATTTAATTAATGCTTTTGACAGCAATTGTTCAACCACAGAAGCTCTAGCATGAGGACTGTTGCATCACTGTCACGCTTCTGGTCCTGTTGATTGACACTCCCAAAGACCATGAGCATAGTTTTCAACATCTCCAGTCTTGGGAATTTGCTTCTGTCTGTAAAGTGGTATGAGGTCTAGAATTACCTTGTATAAATAAGTGAATCACACATATATATCACATATATATATATATGTATATTCTAGAAAACAACTGCTTATAGGCATTAGACAACATTTAACTCAAAACTGGTTCCTCAGAGAGGAAAACCAATGATGCAAGTTTTATAATTTTTTAACTTAATTCTAGACACAAATTCCAGGCTAGAGGCACTAGGTGGGAGAGACATAGGGAGATGATGATCCAGGATCATGAAGGAGATGCTGCCTGGAGATAGCACAACTGTAGTGGGAAATCAGAAGCTACACATGTGAACTGATTGTGTCAGAGTGCTGGAGCCGAGCGGGGCGTGGTCAACTGGAAAGAGCATCGGAAGTAAAGCCCCCAGATGAAAGAGGCAGAAGAGGAAGCCAGGCTCTGGCACAGTTCCTGGATTGGCGACAGATCGGGCAGTTGGAAAACTCTCTGGCACGCTGCTTTCCCCTCTGTTTTCTCCCTTTGAACAAAACCCTTCTCTGTAAGTGATATTTGAATAATAAATATTACTTAATATATATCTCACGGCGGGTTAATTACCGTAATATCTGGCGCCTACCAACATGGGGCTGACTCCACGGAGCCCTGCCAGGTTCCCCCATTCACGGAGTGGAGCAAGTGGCTGGTTAGGGACTTGCTCCCAGCCACAGTGATTGGTCTCCGGGCAGAGCTAGTAAGAGCAGTCAGTGAGTGGAAATCGGAGAGACTGGATCGAGCTGGTTCTGGTGGCGCACGCACAGTAGGATTTGTTGAAAGAAACAAAGACTGTCCTGGCCGAATTGCCACCTCCTTTCACGCACCGTTGCTGCTGCTGCTGATCACAACTGTGACATCTGCTGGCCTCAAATCCTCATTACATCTGAATAAGGTAATCCTTTTTCTTCTACAATGTCTAACCAGATAAATGTTCAGAATTTTACCCACTTTTTCACAATGGTGATAGAGGATTATTTTCAAGATTATGCATTTGGAGGCTATCTTAACCCAGGAATTCTTTTGCTTTTTTGTGATAATATACTTTATACCTACCTATTTTAAAGGATCTCAACATAGAGATGAACACGTTCCCCATAGGGTGTGTGAGGCTAAGATGTCTGGCATGAATGAACATATTAAGACAATCCAGAAACTTGTTGCTTCCGTAGAGAAGAGGTCTGCATTGGTTAGAGAGGAATGCAGAGCTCATATTGATGGGAATTTTAGGAAACTGGATGAAAATTCTAGGAAACAGGAACAGAAGGTAGTAGAACAGGTAGATGTGGAGACTGAGAGGATTTTCCACTCTATGAAATTGTTGGAGAGGTCATTTATAGAGGACTTTAAAACACTGGAAAAGACCATTCCCACTAGGTTACAAGATCATGAAGACTTGGAGACTTTAGAAAAGGATTCTGAGGTAACATCTGCTCAAGACAACCCAGAGCCCCCTCTTAAAAGATGCTACTGTAGGGAAGGTTCTCTACCTAGAGTGATTACGATGAGGGGATTACCCCCCACTCCTCCAACTCTATTCCCAGTTGTGTCAGAGACCAAAAATCCACAGTCACTTGGAAGGGCTTCAGACAATGTGGGATACAATTATGAACCTATACTCATGAAGGATCTAAAAACAATAAAGGAAGCCATAGTTACACATGGTATACAATCATCTTTGTTAAACAATCCATAAACTCATAGTCAGAACAGAATCAGGTAATTCCAAATGACTGGAAGAATTTAGCAACCACAGTGTTGAACGATGGCCAAAGCTTGCAGTGGAGGAATTGGTTTAGGAAAGAGGCTAAAGCCTTGGAATCTCAAGATCAAACTGGGAATGTTACCGTCTCCAAGGACCAAATCCTTGGGGAAGGCCAGTTTGCTGATGTATCAGTTCAGGCTACTTATGATGACCATGCTCTGTTGCTGTGTTGTACTGCTGCCTTAAATGCTTGGGAAAAGGTTTTAGACTCAGGACAGAGAATTGAGTCATATACTCAGATTAAACAAGGTTGAAGGAGCCTTATACAGACTTTTTATAGAGGTTGACTCAGGCTGTAAATAGAGCAGTGTCAGATTCAGAAGTTCGGAAGCAATTGATACTCACTTTGGCCTTCGATAATGCTAATATGACATGTAAGAAATTGATCATGCCATTAAAGATCAGAGGTGCATCCATAGAAGAATGGATCCAACTTGTATTTAATGTTGAATATCTACACACTGATGAAGAGAATTGGGTAGGACAAGCCATTGCTAATGTTAAAATGAGAAATCAAAGCATTATTTGTTTCAATTGTGGTAAGCCAGGCCATATAAAGAGAAATTGTAAGCAAAGCATACATGGGAATTTTTCCAATCCCAGGAGTGACTTAAACAGAAGGCCATTACCTCCTAAACTATGTAGGAGATGTAACAAAGGCAGACATTGGACAAATGAATGTAGATCTATAAGAGACAAAGATGGCAAGCTTTTAACATCGGGAAACGTAACTTGGGGCTTCCCCCAGGAAGCTCCCAAGAGTCAGACCTCCAAGTCAAAAAAGGTTCAGTCATATCCAGTCACAGTGGAAGAGCAGTGTTCTCAGGACGAGTAACAAATCCCAAGCCTGAAACAGACCATGTAGTCATAGACAATAGATCACCCTTACAAGAGAAGTTGATGGTATCCAGTAAACCAATAAAACACATATTTTGGCAGACCTCCATAAATGAACAAAGACCAAAGATGACCATAAGAATAGACAATATTTTTATGCAAGGTTTAGTCGACATGGGAGCTGATGTTTCGATCATAACTCCACAGGCATGGCACCCCAGGTGGCCTCTGAAGGAGGTAGACGTTCAATTTTTAGGTATTGGGATATTGTCTCAGGTAAAACAGAGTGTGAGATGGCTCAAATGCATAGGACCAGAAGGACAGAGAAGAAGATTGAAGCCATACATGGCCAACATAGGAGTGAACTTATGGGGTTGTGACTTACTGCAACAATGGAACACTCAAATTAAGATCCCTCGAGGCTTAAATATCAACCAAAGACTCAATCATGGACTTGAAAGCAATACCTCAAGAGGCTACATAAAACAGCCGTCGGTTATTCAGGTTGCACAACAACACAGTCTAAAAGCTACAAGCACCCCAAAGACACTCACAGCCCTGCCTTTGAAATGGTTGACAGACAAACCTATTTGGGTCCAACAATGGCCCTTGACAGAGGAGAAATTGCTAGCCCTAGAACAATTAGTTCAGGAGCAGTTACAAGCTCAGCATATTGAAGAATCAACCAGCCCATGGAATTCCCCCATATTTGTGGTCAAGAAGAAATCTGGGAAATGGAGAATGGTGACAGATTTAAGAGCAATTAATAAGGTGATTCAGCCCATGGGCACCTTACAATCTGGTATACCTTTACCTTCTTTGCTACCTAAAGGATAGCCTATTGTAGTTATTGATCTGAAGGACTGTTTTGGTTTTTGTTTTTTTTTTTTTTTACCATACCTCTACAAGAACAAGATAAAGAGAAGTTTGCTTTCACTATACCTACTCTCAATAATGCACATCCAATGAAAAGGTACCAATGGAGGGTCCTTCCACAAGGGATTTTGAATAGCCCCACCCTATGCCAATATTTTGTCCGACAACATTAGAAGTGATACGCAAACAATTCCCATGATCCATCATTTACCATTGTATGGATGATATATTGTTAGTGGACCCAGACATAAACACCTTAGAAAGACTGTTTGAAGAATTGAAGAAGGTGTTGCCTGATTGGGGACTTCACATTGCCCCTGAAACGATACAAAGAGGGGATTCTATCAATTATTTGGGATATAAAATAGGCTTGCAAACAATTAGACCTCAGAAGGTACAACTTAAGAGGGACAGATTGAGGACACTTAATGATTTTCAGAAGCTATTGGGGGATATCGCCCACATACATCCAGTTATTGGTATTAAAAACTATGAACTGGTTCATTTGTTCAAAACTTTAGATGGAGATAAGGATCTGAACAGTCCCAGGGAATTCTCTGCTGAAGCTGAGAAAGAATTAACATTGGTGGAAAAGAGATTACAAGAAGCACATGTTAACCATATAGAACCAGACCTTGACTGCATCCTGGTTATTTTGCCTTCTGTATTCCCCTACAGGAGTCATAATGCAAAGAGAAAATATTATATTAGAATGGATATTTCTACCACATAGACCAAATAAAAAACTGAAAACATACACTGAAAAGATTTCAGATTTGATCTTCAAAGGAAAATTCAGCCTTTGACAATTGACTGGAAAGGATCTGGCAGAAATTGTTGTACCTTTGACCAATGAGGAAATTGATCGATTATGGGCAGACAATGAACCTTGGCAAAAGGCCTGTAGTGGTTTTCTGAGGGAGATTAATAATAAATATCCCTGAAGCAAAAGGATTCAGTTTATAAAGAAAACTAATTGGATTTTTCCCCATGTGAACAGGATAAACCTATTTCTGGAGCTCCTACATTTTTTACTGATGCAAATAAAACAGGAAAGGCTGGCTATAAATCAGAAAACTTCAGTAAGGTAACACAAAGTCCTTATAATTCTGTTCAGAAGGCAGAACTGTATGCCATTATTATGGTGTTATTGGATTTTCCTGGACCTCTTAACCTGATAACTGACTCTCATTATGCAGAACAAGTTGTATTTCATATTGAAACTGCTGACTTCATTCCTGATGATACAGAATTAACCTTTTTGTTTGCATAGCTACAGGATATCATCAGAAATAGAACACATCCTATGTATATAACACATATCAGGGCTCATTCAGGCCTTCCTGGCCCTTTAGCACAGGGTAATGATGAGATAGATCAGTTATTAATAGGGAATGTGGTAGAAGCCTCAGAGTTTCACAAGAAGCATCATGTCAATAGCAAGGGATTAAAGAAGAGTTTTCCCATTACTTGGCATCAAGCCAAGGAAATTTTGCAAAAGTGTGACAAGTGTTCCCTTTACAATCAACCATCCTTACCTGCAGGGATACAAGGATACAAGGAGTAATGAGATTTGCCAGATGGATGTGTTTCACTTCCTGGAATTTGGTGAGATGAAATACGTTCATCATACCATTGATACCTACTCAGGAATGCAGTGGGCTACCGCGCTGAGTTCTGAAAATGCTAATGCAGTATTCACTCGTCTTCTGGATGCCATGGCCATATTGGGAGGTCCTGATCAAATTAAGACTGACAATGCTCCAGCATATGTTTCCCAGAAAATGAAGCAGATTTTTGGATATTATGAGATAAAGCACCTTACTGGGATACCACACAATCCCACTGGACAAGCAGTTGTGGAAAGATCCCATCGCACCTTGAAAGAGATGCTTCATAAACAGAAAGGTGGTATGAAAAATCCCAGGGAGAGATTACATAGTGCCTTGTTGACATTAAAATTTCTTAATGCTGATGAAAAAGAAACTTTAGCTGCAGAGAAACACTGGGTAATAGAAAGGACTTCTGAGTTGAATCAACCTGTTTATTTTAAGGATGTACTAACTTCAGAATGGAAGCCAGGGCATGTGCTTCGTTGGGGTAGGGGTTTTGCTTTTGTTTCAACAGGAAAAGAGAAAATATGGCTACCAACAAGATTGATAAAGAACCGATTCAAAAAGGAGAACCCTCCTGAGGAGAAGGAGTAATGGCTCGTCTGCAGATAAGACAATTGGATATGTGGTAAGGAACATTCACTTAACTAAGGTCGGGCAGGGTTTTAATTTTGTTTTTACAGAAGAGTGGATACAACCCTCTTCACAAAGCTAAAAGGATGCTGAATGCTCAGACTTTTGAAACGTTAAAAGGACTACAGGGGATTACAAGGACACCTGACACTGACAGGCACTAAGGGTAATTTCTCTATTTTCGCAACTGTACTACTATATCTAGTGATTATGTATATTATATAATATACATAATGATATTATATGATTATATATACATAATCATATAATATAATATATAATATGTATATTATATATACATAATCATTAGATATATATAGTCCTGGTTTGGTAACAAAAAGGGCTGGCTTTGGAGGTGGAGCTTTCTCCCTCTCTAAACTCAAGCGTATTGGTAAATCAAACCTTAAGAGACTCTGTCTCACATCAGAAAAGCCACCTGAGGTGAGACAGAAAATAGATGAAATATATAAGGACCAATATTATCTCACTTTTGTTTTAAATCTTAAATCTTACTTCTTTCTACATTTCTTACTCTCTTAATCTAAAAATCTTGTCTGCACACAATTTTTTCTGATGGTTCAATATCTTCAGTTAATAGTATTCATTGAATTCCCCACTATAAAAAACAATTTCTCCTACCAGCACTCTCCAAGGCATCCAGAAGGAAGATGGGGCCCCCACTGGAAAAAAAAAAAAAAAAGAAAGACGCTTGAGACAGAGAAAGAAGGAATCTGCTGTATGTCACTCAGTGATCACTTTTGAGGTATAGACCAATCAGGACAGTTGTAAGATAGCTTCATATCATATCTTTAACAAGAGTTTCAGATGAACTCACTAAGTGTGATGAGAATGGTTATATATGCTTATAGAATGGTTATATATATGTTTACAGTTACTTCATTAGGACTTAACCATTGTTTAGTTTACAGGACCCCACAGAGATACCGTTGCCCACAGGCCAGCATGAAGCAAATTAATGGAAGAACCACGTCCCCTTCCCGATAAGTTGGTCATTCTAGGGAGGGTTATGGTCAATTATCATTTTGATATGATGGTTATAAGTTAATCTTGGGTAGAGGATGGAATGATATTATAGATGTAGAAAATTAAAAAAAAAGAGAGGAAGAAGGAAAAGGGAATAGATAGGAGATCATTATACTTGCAAACGACTATTAACCAAAGGATGAATGAAAAATGAATTGACATGGTACAAATGTTTGTATATTGATACAAATGGGAAATCAATCTATATGTTTGATTGGGATAATATATAATTTGATACAAAGCTGAATGTATAATTGCCTTAATTTGCATATGTCTACCTCTGTTTAAAATATTTTGCACATTGATGTGTATTAAGTACATTGCCATTTCCATAATGCAATTTCTACCTCTAATTATTTATGCTAGTCATAACATTTGTTGTAATATATATATACAAGTTGTTTTATGTAACTCTGTTTAGATATATTTATATATATAATGATATATAGTTAGGATATGTTGTCATTTGATACAAAATGTCTATTTTGGTCAATATTCATAAGATTGTTATAATTGAAATTATTATGGAGGAGCTGTACACTCATTTTGGAATGCCTATTTTTACAATGTTAGCTTCACTTTCTTGGTTGATTGGGATTGTAGATTATGGTTACTCAGATTTGCCACCTAACAGTCAGGATACTCAGGCTTTTTGGAAACATGTTAGAATATACCAGATAGATAGATGTCTTCAACCACTTCATAGACCAAGAGAATATGGCATTCAAGATTTTGTTATCTTGAATTTGGCCTTGAGAGACATGACAACTCCTGGCATCACCGTTCCTTTCTCAAGGTGGTGTTGAGCATCACAGACATCTTGCAAAGAGATTGTCTTGTTTGGCGAACAACGGCCTGAGGGACAAAGGACAGCACTTGCCCTGACTGTTGTCAGTGTGCTCACTGTCCAATATGGACGAGCAGGATGAAGGATAGAGACTGCTGAAGCCTGCCTAGACAGGATAAGATGGTCTTACCAAAAAATACCCTGCTTCTATGGAGACTTGTTGGATATCATAGGCCAGTAGCCACAAGGGTGGATGCTCCCCTTGTACAGAGAAGTGGTGGATGACTGTCCAGGTAGTTAACTGTTGTTGTCTTCTCCTAAATTTTGGAAGTTACTTTACCATGCTTCCAACTTCAGGTATATATTTTCCTTCTCAGATCTTGACGGTGTTGAAGATTGGCTAGTTGAGGTTGTTATTACTTCACATCTCAGCAAAGACACTCAGGTGTTAGAACTTTATTGTTCGAGATAAACAGCCTTGAAGCAATCCCTGTGCATTTCCTCATATTAACATTTTAGACATTAAATTGCACCTTGTATTTGTTGTTTGTTCGTGGTAGTTTGACCTCACTTATGTTAGTACCTTTCTCTTCCCCAGACACTGCCTTATGATGATCCCTATATTATATAGTTTTATACCTAGTTTAGAACCTTCCTGTTTAGACAAAAGGGGGAGATGTAGCGGGAAATCAGAAGTTACACATGTGACACATGTGAACTGATTGTGTCAGAGTGCTGGAGCCGAGCGGGGCGTGGTCAACTGGAAGGAGCTTCAGAAGTAAAGCCCCCAGATGAAAGAGGCAGAAGAGGAAGCTGGGCTCTGGTGCAGTTCCTGGATCGCAGTGGATCGGGCAGTTGGAAAACTCTCCTGCGCGCTGATTCCCCCTCTATTTTCTCCCTTTGAACAAAACCCTTCTCTGTAAGTGATATTTGGATAATAAATATTACTTAATATATATCTCACGGCAGGTTAATTACCATAATACACAACAGCATTGTAATGAGAAAGTAGCTATTTTGACCAAGAGCCTGGAAACCTTCAGGGATGCCTCAAGATCACCCCTTAGTAGTAGAGTTAGATACCAGAACTTAGTCACCTATTTATGATCTTGCAGCCTGTGAGGGAGAAGGACGTGAGTGAACTCTCGTTAGAGTTCACTGGATTGTATTTTGCTTCTTGATACTTCTTACAGCCTTGTAGCTTACTCCTCTCTTCCTCATAAAATGCCTAGAACATGGTAGGCACTGGCACATAGTCAGTAGTAGAACGTGGTAGGTACTTTTGTATTTGTTGGTTAAATCTATGTAGAATGATAGCTACACATTTAAAGAGGGTTCTGGTAGGTACAGGCCAGACCCACAGAGATGTGTCTTTTTGTAAATAAAATAACAGATACAATTCAGGCCATGGAAGAAAGGTATTTTCCCATCCTTTCCAATCATCCATGTGGGTCACAGCCTCTTCCACCTAGACCTGATTCAGCTTCAGTGCCTGCCCTCAGAGAGGCTTCAGCCATCTCTCTGGAAGCATTTGAGCTCCTAGGAAGTGTGGAAGCCCTTGAATCTTTAGATTAACAATCTCAAGCAGCATGTTATAAATATTGCACTGACTTGTGCATTTTTAATTCTAATGTCTAAGAGCATATTCATTTAAGTTTAAAAGAAATTAAAGAAAAACCAAGAGCCCTAAATATCAGGTCATAAAGGTTATTTTATTTTTGTTATTATTTTTAATAAATGCATTTATTTATGTATTTATTTTACATTATGAAGGCTGTTTCCCCTCCCTCCTCTCCTCCCAGTCCCTCACTCAACCCCTCCTCTGTTTATATTCCTTGATCCACTCCTCCTCCCTGGCTGTCAGTTCAGTCTCGGTGAGCCCCTATGAGCTCAGGTTAGTTGATTCTGTGAGTTTTCTTGTGGTGTCCTTGACCCCTCTGGCTCCTGCAGAATCTACTGCAGGATTCTGTGAACTCTGCCTAAGGTTTGGTTGTGGGTCTGCATCTGTTTCCATTACTTGCTGGATGAAGCCTCTCTCTCTGATAACAATTGGGCTAGATGTCAGTCTGATCACAGAAGATAGTTAGTTAAGGCTGTATATCCACTATTGCTAGAGTCTTGGCTGGGGTCATCACTGTAGATTCCTGGGAGATTCCCTGAAATGCATCCCCCTTTTTCCAGTAGTCCCTTTCGGAACTTTCTCCCCACCCACCTGGTTGCTCATGCTTGTATCCCCACCCGCCGGTAGTCCACTTATGACATCATCGCTATAGTAATGTCTGGGTGTTTCCCCCATGAACCCTCATTGTTAACTAGTCTCTCTAGGTCTATGAATTGTGGTCTAGTTGTCTTTTATTTTGTAGGTACTATCCACTTATGAACATACTATGCTTGTCTTTCTGGGTCTGGGTTACCTCACTCTGAATGATTATTTTTTAGTTTCATTTATTTGCTTTCAAGGTTCCTAATGTCCTTGGTTTTAACACCTGAGTAATATTCTATTGTATAAATATACTACATTTTAAAAAATTAGTTCATCAGCTGAGGGATATCTAGTTTGTTTCCAGGTTTGGGCTTTACAAATAAAGCTGCTATGAACATAGTTGAGCAAGCATCCTTGTGGCATCATTGAGCATCCTTTGAATATATGCCCAAGAGTGGTATAATTAATTTCCAGTTTTCTGAAAAACTGCCACACTGACTTCCAAGGGGGCTGTACAAGGTTACACCTCACCAGCAATGGAGGAGTGTTCCTCTTGTTCCACATCCTCTCCAGCTTGAGCTGCTGCTTGTGATTTTGATCCTAGTCATTTTGACAGGTGTAAGATGGAACCTCAGAGTCATTTTGATTTGCATTTCCCTAATGGCTAAGGATGTTGAACATTTCTTTAGGTTTTTCTCTGCCATTTGAGATTCTTCTGTTGAGAATTTTCTGTTTAGATCTGTGCCCATTGTTAAATTTAATTATTTGATTTGTTGACATCTAGTATCTTGAGTTCTTTGTATATTTTGGAAATCATCCCCTGTCAGATATGGGATTGGTGAAGATCTTTTCCCATCCTGTAGGCAGCTGTTTTGTCCTATTGATGGTGTCATTTACCTTACAGAAACTTTTCAGTTTCATGAGGTCCCATTCATGGTCATTCTTAGTGCCTTCTATTAGTACTCTGTTCAGAAAATTGTCTCCTGTGCGTTTGAGATTATGTCCCACTTAATCTTCTATCAGGTTCAGTGTAACTGGATTTATGTTGAGTACTTTGATCCACTTGGATTTCAGTTTTGTGCAGGGTAATAGATATGGATCTATTTGTATTCTTCTACATGCTGATATCTAGTTAGATCAGCACCATTTGTTGAAGATATTTTCTTTTTCCATTGTATAATTGTGCATAAAATTTCTATTTTTTTAAGTTTGAAAATCTTTATTTTCTTTTTAAAACTTTTTATTTACAAAATAAAATATTTTTTATTCATGTATCCTCTTGCTCCCCCTCCCTTCCCTCCTCCCAGTCAGTCTTCAGCCTCCCCCATTCCATCCCATCCCCCAGAAGGGCAAGGAGTCCCAAGGTGGGCCAGCTCAGCATGGTGCATCTACTCCAGGCAAGTCCGATTTCCTCATCCTAATAACAGGACTGGGTTAGGCCTTTCTCTGAAGAGAATGGGCTCCTAGGTGCCAGTCCATGCCCAGAATCACAGACTGATCCCACCCTTCAAGGCTCCACATACTGCCCATGTCAATTGACAGTGCAAGTGCAATGTGATTTAAACACAACATTATACATCATCACTAGAGACGCATCAGGGTTGGAGGTCATGAATAACGCCCAAACCTCTGGTTCAACAGAACACGTTTATTCATTGTATTTAAGAGTCAGCTCAGCATTTCAATGGACGTAGTTTATAGATGCATTGTTAATACACTGTTAAGCCCTTTAAGCTGACCAGGCTCGACTCTGACCTGGTTTGTTCTATATAGAGATTATAGTCATAAGTTTTGATTATTTGTTTATTTTTATGTAGTGTAGACATTTAGAAAGTCACTACAAAAGGGTGTCAAGCTCTTTATTTATTGTGTTTTCATAATAATACTGCTTTTGCAAGATTCCAGCCCTGTTGATTTTTTTTTTTGAAGTCACAATGTTTGAAAATGCACTCATTCAGTTCTCATTGTTATTGATATTCAGTCACATAATCTCAACCCAGCTAGTCTCTTAAAAGAGTTCATATGTAAATATTTATATAGTTTGTGATGATATGTGTATTTATATATTATTAAAAAGTTTGTAAAAATCACCAAACAAGATGGAAAGGTTTATGCCTGTAGTCTCAGCACTCAGGCAGGAGAATATAAGCTTATGTGTAGCCTGGTCTACAAAATGAGACTGTCTAGGGAAAAGAAAAATTACTAACAACATATTATAATAAATAAAATCACTGCAGTACTCTAGACTTTTTTATTCTAAAATAGTCTTTCTATAACCTGAAATTGTTTAGATTTGGATGGTCTTAATAAGACTTCTTTCTCTGATAGGAAAATCTAATTTGATTAAAATGACAGTTCTATACATGTAGTTACATTGGTTTTCATTTGAAACTATAAATGGTCTAAAATAATTTTCAGAATGTTAAGTGAGGATGCACATTTTCTGTGGTTGCAAAGACTGCACAAGTATTAGAGTATTAGAACATTGTAATTCACATGTGTTGTGACTAGAATACACTTGGCAAAGCTTTGGCCTTTTGCTTCTGAACAATGCAGAAGCCATCATACCAAGGAAAGATGGTTCTTGATAGAGAAATCACCCCTGGCAATGCTCAAGGATCTTTTTAATTAAGTGAGATGCTGTCCTTGGGGAAATAAAATATGCCAAAGCATCTCTTTGCATTCTAACCCAAACAGAAACAGGGTCAATATTTCTTGCTATATTTCTTGCTTATCATCTATTTCTTTTTTTAAAACTTTTTGCTATATAGTTCTCTCTCTCTCATCTATCTATCTATCTATCTATCTATCTATCTATCTATCTATCTATCATCTCTGTCTTTGTCTTTCTGTTTTCTCTCTCTCTCTCTCTCTCTCTCTCTCTCTGTGTGTGTGTGTGTGTGTGTGTGTGGTGTGTGTGGTGTGTACAGTGTGCATACACATGTATGTGGGAAATGGTGTGATCAGAGGACAACTGGAGGGAGTCAGTCTTTCTACCATGTGGATCCCAGAGATGGCCCTCAGGTCCTCAGGCTTGGTGGCCAGCACTCTTATTGCTATGTGTGTTCCTCACAAGTTCTTTACATTTTGCTCAGTTATATACTAAGGGACACACTTCTTTGCAGACTATTCACATGCAAACAAAAAGTAGAAATTCAGATAAGCTGCATACTTGGGTATCTGGTTGTGTTGGGTAACACTTTTATTCCTTTTTTGTATTAACTCTGTTTACAATTGGAGATGAGATGTAGTCTTTCATATACAGCATTTACTTAGTTCAGCCTCCTTATGTGTGTTTAATAATGCTTACTTGGTAAGAATTGTAACTGTGAAGAATATGACTATAGAATATTGTTAAAGGTGTGTTCAGGCTTCACTAAGGTCTCATTATGCTTACTTGGAAGGTACCAGGTTCTTTTGAAAGATATAGTCTCCAACATACTTTTTACCGACCTCCTGCTTTCAGCCCACAATTTTGCTACCACTAGGACCATCACTAGAGCGACTTGTGATGTATGGTAGCCACAAAGACTCTCTGTTTGAAATTGTGTCCTCTGAAGCCACTCATGTTAAAGAAAGTAGCTACTCAAGGATGCACACCAGGCTCTCTAGCATTCTGATATGATCCAGGAAGAGTCAGCCTCATCTAGGCATTTGTATACCTGGAGTCAGTTCACTGTGGTCAGACAGAAAAAATATTGTTAATAGGAAAGAGAGAAAGATGAAAATATTCTTATTTGGACATCATACTGAAAAAGCCCCTTTCTAGATAACAATTAATTAATTCCAGTTAATTATTATGGCCTCTCAGTAACTTTTAAATCCCTGTGGCCAGTGAAATATCTCTGTTGTCTGAACTAATTTCTAAGTCAGAGAAATTTGGTGTTTTTTGTCTAACAAGGATTTGGTTAATCCTCATAGCTCATAAAGAAAATTTTAATAAAGAAAACTCAAAGTTACCTATGATATATGATATAATGGTTAATAACCATGGTAAATCCTGACATTCATATATGGTTTGACAATGGGTAAGGCACTTTTCAACATTTCATTATATTTTTAATACTCTTGTTACTTTATTACATTTCTTATAATACCTGTGTTGTAAAGTAATGTGAATAAAGAAATACATGGATGATTGAAATAATTATAATAGGAATTTAAATTATTTCCTGGAAGTAGACATAAAAATAATATCATATGGTGATGTTTTAATTAATTTTAAAAATGCACTAGTTCTGACTGGTTCATGAGGTCTCCCAGGGAGAGAAACATGTTTGAAAATTCTGTTTCTCCAGTGTTTTGTATTTCAAGATTTTCACACATCATTTACTTCCACATAGCATTGAATTTTTTCCCCATTCATGCAGAATGTATCCACGTTGCTGTTGTAGAAGGTCTGGGTCATAGTGAAAACTAAGAAAAGATGTGGAATCATGCTACATCAGGCTTGTTTATTGAGTGTTCGGTCCTCAACTGGTGACACTGGTTTTGGACGGCCCTGGAAACTTTAGGAGTGGGGTTTTATTGGAGGAAATAGATCCTGGGGTCTGTCTGGCCACACTTCTCATCTTCACTTTCTGTTTCCTATCTATCAGGAAGTGAATACATTCTCCACATATGTCCCCCACCATGATGCTTTACTCAGGGTAAGTGCAGAATCACAGGGCAGAGGACCATGGACTAGTGTCTTAAAAACAATAACCCAAACAAAGTTGCTTATATCAGGATTTGATTAGCTGTGCACAACTAATGAATACAGCAGGTATTTTCTGTTAATGAGATTGCAACGGGGGCAAGCAGATAGCATGGAGTCATTGGATTATAGTCTGAAGAGTCAAAGAGAGGTCTTAGGAGTTGACTAGTGACCAGTACAGCATTCCTGGCAATTACATTTGTGAGAAGCTCATCTCATTCCAAGAGAGCCAGTTATTTTTCTGGACAGTATAACTTATTAAACCAACCCAGATCTCTTCCCTCTTAATTTCATTGAAAGTATTGGATCTTTCCACTGCAGCATCACAGATGGAGTGACTTTTATGTCCATATGACTATTGTTTAGATACTAGACTATCCCTATTTGGTGATCCACATTTCAAGATGGGTATCTCCATCCTCAGGCATTCCCCAGAGTTGAATTTTAGTTCTTTGTTCTACACAGACACCCTTGGATAATTCCAAGCCTTGTGACTGTTCTTCATGAGTGTAACACTCAGCTGTGGTCTGACCTATGAAGAAAACAGTGAGACTGTAACATCCCATAATTGGGCTATGATTTTTTCCAGTAAGGCAACCTAAGATAGAATTAGTTCTTCCCATTTCTGTAGCACATTGTTGGTTTATAATGAGGTTATTTTCTGGAACAATCTGTAAATCTTTTTCAGATGAATGACTTCTTGACAAATGTGGTCCGTCCTCATCTTTAATTTATGAAATTCATTGTTTTAAATCAAGTTTAGGACTTTTGTTAGTTAGTCCTTTTTTTAAAAAAAATTATTATTATTTGGGGGATAATTGCTGTACAGAATCTCCATGCTTAGTCCTTGGCCTCTGTGAGAACACATTCTTACCAGCCTGGGGAAGCATTAAATCACCGTGGCTGGTTTAGTGAAGAGTGGGTGGCATCAGATGGGCCAGTTTGGCTCACACCTAAGACTTTGATTAACACTTTGAGCAAACAGACAGTCCTTCCATTGTGACTGCTGAGCTAGGAGAGAAGAAGTCTGGAAATGCCAAGAGTCATATTAGATTTCACTGGGGGAAACATTCCAAACTAAATAGAGCAAGTAAGGAGAAATACATAGTCAAGGTGTATAAAAGAAGGCTCATTCTTGATCAGACTATTTGAGCAACAGGCTCCAACTGTGCCCAATGTGACTGAGAAATCCAAAGTTTGTTTTCAGAAGTTAACACAAGCAGGGCTACTGTCTCTTGGAATCACGAACACTGAGAACAATGTGTGGTTAACTTCACGTCAACCATGGGTTGTAGCATGTTGGGGCTAGCCCAGGCCGTCAGGAGAGACTGTCTTTTCAGCTGTGGGCCTCCATTTTAGTGGTGGAGCCTAGGAGACTGTGTCCTCATCAAGTAAACAAATGAATAAGCAACCAGCAAACAGAGCAACAAAAACAAACACTTTAAACTAAACATAGGAAGACTGGAAATATATTTTAAAATTTTAGTCATTTAGCTTGTTATTTTAAACAAATATGTGTTTGTGTATCTGATTGTCAGTATGTGCATGTGTGTACAGATGCTTGCAGAGGCCAGAGCATCAGATGTAGCTGTGAGCCACCCAGCATAGGGCTACAGACTGAATCCAGCATAGGGCTGGATCCTCTGCAGAGCAGCAAGTGCTCCTAACTGCTGAGCAATCGCTCTAGATCCTGGCTTATTTTGCTTCTAATAAGGTGTATGTGTGTGAAGGGTGGTATGTATACATGCCTGTAAGTATCCTCAGAGGCCAGAAGAGGGTACCAGATCCCCTGGTGCTGAAATTGCAGTTGGTTGTCAGCTGTCTGGCATGGGTGCTGACAGCCAAACTCCAGCCTTAACTGGAGTGTTAACTGCTTGAACCATCTCTCCAGCCACTAAAGTTAAGACATTAATGCTTTAATAAAATTAGGTGAGACTGGCCCAACTGCCATTCATTTGTTATTCATGGTTTGCCTAATTAAAAAAATTCTACATGAAACCTGTTTAACTTATTTTTACTTGAATTGGCTCAATTCAAGTACAGAGTCAGGGTATTAAATAGCTTTCTAGACACAAAGTTATCAGGTTATGTCCCATTCCTGCACCTACTCATCAGACAGACTTATCAGCTGGTACACAATCATGATGGAAAGGATCCTATCATTGGAAAGAAACAAATCATCTTGTTCACATCCTTCCTTGTGGACATGAGCACTCAAGACTGTGAGTTGGATCATTTGTCCAAAGATATACAGCTGGGACCAAATGGCTACTGAGGGTCACATTTCCACACAATGTAGCAATGATGCTCAGGCCTCCCACAGATCCAGGTTTAAAATATGGCCACAATTCTTTTCAATGTATACATTACAATTGATACTAACTTAGTTCCTTTTATAAACCAATGTCCTCTTATGTTTTGGGGACTCCCTGGAGATGCTAACACTTCCTTCAGCCTGTCATTGCTGGTGCATGCCCTCAGCTAGCTGGTCATTCCTGTGGTCTGTCACTGGCTGCTCAGCCTAGGTCCTTGTTAATGTCCTGTACAGATGGTTTCCTGTCTGTGAGGTTTCCAGTCCCTTCCCATGGCTGTTGTCCACTCTTTGTATTCCCTTGTATTAGGATTGGCTTCAATCTTTCCTTTAACTTTCCATCATAACATGACATAACATTCTGACATGATCATATTGTATTTATCAATTTCTACTGAATGTTTAAGGAAGTTAGAAGAAAATTCTAATACATACATATTAAAAACAATAGATATGTGAGACTCCACTAGGTGTGAAAGTTACTCCATAGTATCTTTTATTGGGAAGCTCTCTGCCTATGGTCTTTTGCTGTGTCTCACTGGAAAAGATTCACTATTTATTTATTTATTTATTTATTTATTTATTTATTCATTCATTCATTCATTCATTCATTTATCTGTCTATCTTTTTATCTATCTATCTATTTGTCTATCTATTTATTTATTTATTTGGGCACTTATTCATCATATATCTCTTATCTGGAATGTGGGTCTTCAGATTTTGCAAATGTCCTCTCCTCTAAAAATAGATGAACAGGACACTTTTAGCTAACATACACCTGGGAACATTACAGAAAATTGCGAAGGCTTTTGTTTCCTCTTCATGACCTGATGGTAATGCTCTGTTGCTGAAGACACAAATTTTATCTAAGTCATTGAACATGGAGAAATCAAACTGGTACTTGCTAGAAGCTTCACTCCTAACATTCATAGAAGGTTCTTTCCATGCTTCTTTAGGAGAACAAAATCATTAATCATTAATATTATCCACCTACAAACCCATGACTTAAGACAGCTACCTGTCTGCAAGATATACTAGTGAAATAGTTCCACAAATGAGAATACCTAGTGCCTTGAATGGATTTAAGGGACACTCCAGGAGATGGAGTTCATATTTGATACTGCTAAACTGGCCAAGAACCTGAGACTAACTCAGCCATGAGCCCTAGGTGGGGACACCCTTTTATAAAGGAGCATAGCAAAGAAATGACTCCTTATGATGTAATGCTGTACCCATCCGTCAGAACATTTCTCAGACCTCATTGGAGAATCAGTACATGGTAATTAACACAGAGACCCACAAGGAGACAGCACATAGGAAGTGAGGGAGTCTGGAACACTCAGTCTTAATGGGATCTATGTATCAAATCCCTCTCCTCACACCGCAGGGATCTATGTGAAAGAGGAGGAGGCAGAAAGACTGTGAAAGTCAGAGGTGTCAAATCACTGCATGGAAATAGTGTGATCTAGACACAACAGGACTGATACACGTATGAACTTATCCACCTGTGACAGCAAATGCAAGGTCGATCCAGACAAAGTCCCATCACAGAAAAAGAAAAGGAGACATGAAGTCCCACCCATAACCAAGAAGGGATTTGCAATTGATACCTGCTGGAAAAGAAAAATCAGTTTTCTCTAATGGTGTTTCACTGGGAACATCAACTGCACTTATGCAATCCCAATGTCCAGAAACATCTGGAAAACAGACTGGACAGTATGTTTATTTTGGGATGGTTCTTTTGTTTTGGATATTTCTTTTCTTACTACATTTTGCTTTAAATTTGTTCTAATTTTCTTCTTTCCTATTTTACCTTTTTTGAGAGGGAGAGAGAGGGAGAGAGCTCGAGAAAGAGAGAAAGGGGGAGGGATGGAGGGATAGAGGGAGGGAGAGAGAGAGATTTGGACAGGTAAGATCTGAGAGTAGCAGGGGATGAGAAAGAATATGATGAATATATTATATGAATACATTGTTTTATTTATTATTTATTTTTATTTATTTTGTATTTATCAAGAAAAACAGTAAATTGAATTTAAAATGCTGATAAGTTAACAATAACTACAAAGAAAATAAAAATCATAAGCATGACTTATCAAGGGTGATAAAGCAAATAAGTTGGCTACACATAAAATTACTTTGTGTTCAGCTTTCCCACTGAATTTTTTTTCTATCCCTGTATATCCTTTTTCAAGGTCCCTTCCCCCTCCCACCACATCAGGTCATTTTTTTCTTCTTCACAACTCCCTATCCCCTCCCTGGAAGGCAGCAGACATTTCCATGGTCCCACTGATCCAATAATGCTTAGTTCAGTATCCACTCCAGGCAAATCCAGTTATGTCCCCCCTCCCTCAAGAGTGAATCAGGTGTTCCTCTACATGGAGTGGGATCCGAAGGGTCAGTCCAGGGTGTTTCTGATCCCAAGATGTTCAGTGGTTGTTTGTTTGTTTAGAGACCACTAATGAGTGAGTACATCCCCTGCTTATCTTTCTGAGTCTGTGATAATTCACTCAGGAGGATATTCTCCAAATTCATCCATTTGCATGCAAATTTTAGGATATCATTTTTTCTTACTGCTGAGTAGTATTCCATTGTGTAGATGTACCACAGTTTGTTAATCCATTCTTCAGTTGAGGGACATCTAGGTTGTTTCTAGGTTCTTGCTATTACAAATAATGTTGCTATGAACATAGTTGAGCTAATACCTTTGGAATGTGAATGTGCCTCTTTAGGGTATATACCCAGAAGTGATATTGCTGGGTCCTTGGGGAGACTGATTCTCAATTTTCTGAGAAACCACCATATTGCATTCCAGAGTGGCTGAACAAGCTTACACTCCCACCAACAATGGAGTAGTATTCCCCTTGATCCGCATCCTCTCCAACATAGGCTGTCATCTGTGTCTTTTATCTTAGCCAATCTAACAGGTGTTAGGTGATATCTCAAAGTTGTTTTGATTTGCATTTCTCTGATGGCTAAAGATGATGAGCACTTTTTCAGGTGCCTTTCAGTCATTCGTAATTCCTCTGTTGAGAATTCCCTTTTTAGATCTGAACCCCATTTTTTGATTGGGTTATTCAAGGTTTTGGGCTCTAGATTCTTCAGCTCTTTATATATCTTAGAGATCAGTCCTCTATCACTTGTAGGGTTGGTGAAAATCTTTTCCCATTCTGTAGGCTGTCGTTTTGTCCTATTGACAGTGTCCTTGGCTTTACAGAAGCTTCTTAGCTTCAGGAGATCCCACTTATTGATTGTTGGTCTTAGTGTCTGTGCCACTGGTGTTATATTTAGGAAGTGATCACCTGTGCCAATTCTTAGAAGTGTATTTCCCACTTTCTTTTCTATCAAGTTCAAAGTGGCTGGGTTTATGTTGAGGTCTTTGATCCTCTTGAATTTGAGTTTTGTGCAGGGTGACAGACTCAGATCTTTCTGCATTTTCCTACACACTTCCATCCAGCTATGCCAACACCATTTGTTAAATATACTATCTTTTTTCCATTGAATGTTTTGGGTCTCTTTGTCAAAGATCAGGTATTCATAGGTTTTTGGGTTAATGTCTGGATCCTCAATTCTATTCCATTGATCCACAAGTCTGTTTTTATGCCAGTACCAGGCTGTTTTTATTACTGTAGCTCTATAGTGTAATGTAACTTTGAAGTCAGGGATGGTGATACCTCCTGAGGTTCTTTTGTTGAGCAAAATTGTTTTGGCAATCCTGGCTTTCCTGTTATTCCAAATAAAATTGAGTATTGTTCTGAAAGGTCCGAAAAATACTGTGTTGGGATTTTGATGGGGAGTGCATTGAATCTGTAGATTGCCTTTGGTAGAATTGCCATTTTTACTATGTTGATCCTACCAATCCAGGAACATGGGAGAGCTTTCCATTTTGTGATATCCTCTTCAATTTCTTTCTTCAGTGATTTAAAATTTTGTCAAATAGGTCTGTTACTTCTTTGATTATAGTTACTCCAAGGTATTTAATACTATTTGCAGCTATTATGAAGGGTAATGTTTCCCTTATTTCTTTTTCAGCTCTTCTATCTTTAGTGTATAGAAGGGCTACTGATTTCTTTGAGTTAATCTTGTATCCTGCTACATTGCTGAAGGTGTTTATCAGCTGTAGCAGTTCTTGGAAGAATTTTGTGGGTCACTTATGTATACAACCATATCATCTGCAAATATAGTTTCACTTCTTCTTTTCCAATTTGTATCCCCTTAATCTCTTTTCGTTCCCTTATTACTTTAGCTAAAACTTCCAGAACTATATTGAATAGATAAGGGGAGAGAGGACATCCTTGTCTAGTTCCTGAATTTAATGGGATTGCTTTGAATTTTTCTTCATTAAGTTTGATATTGGCTGTCAGCTTCTTGTAAATTGCCTTTATTATATTTAGGCATTCTCCCTGTAATCCTGATCTCTCCAGGGCTTTAATCATAAAGGAGTGTTAGATTTTATCAAAGGCTTTTTCAGCATCTAAGGATATGATCATGTGGTTTTGTTTCTTTAGTTTGTTTATATGATGGATAACATTTACAGTTTTTCGTATGTTAAACCAGCCCTGCATTTCTGGGATGAAGCCTACTTTGTCATGGTGGATGATATCTTGTATACATTGTTGTATACGGTTTGTCAAAACTTTGTTGAGAATTTTCGCATCAATATTCATGAGGGAAATTGGTCTGTAATTCTCCTTCTTTGTTGTGTCTTTGAGTGGCTTGGCTATTAAGGTAATTGTGGCCTCATACAAGGAATTTGATAATATTCCTTCAGTGTCTACTGTGTGAAATAGTTTGAGGAGTAACGGTAGTAATTCTTCTTTGAATATCTGGTAGAATTTGGCACTGAAACCATCTGGACCAGTGCTTTTATTTTTGGGGAGGTTTTTAATGACAGCTTCAATTTCCTTAAGGGCTATAGGCCTGTATAGGTAGTTAATCTGATCTTCATTTAATTTTGGTAGATGGTACCTCTCCAGGAAACTGTCCATTTCTTCTAGGTTTTCCATTTTTGTGGAATACAGATTTTCAAAATATGATCTGATAATTCTCTGG
>PVIH01008117.1:61727-94339 GCA_004025045.1 Sigmodon hispidus
TTTCTGATTTTGTTGATTTGAACACTCTCTCTCTGTTTTTTGATTAGTTTGGCTAAGGGCTTATCTATCTTGTTAACTTTCTCAAAGAACCAACTCTTAGATTCATTGATTCTTTGTATTGTTCTTTTTGTTTCAATTGTATTGATTTCAGCTCTAAGTTTGATTATTTCCTGCCATCTACTCCTTCTAGGTGAGTTCGTTTCTAATTGTTCTAAGGCTTTCAGCTGAGCTGTTAGGTCTCTAGTGTGGGATTTCTCTAGGTTTTTCATATAGGCATCTAGCGCTATGAATTTTCCTCTTAAGACTGCTTTTGTAGTGTCCCACAAGTTTGGATACATTGTGGATTCATTTTCATTAAATTCTAGGAAGATTTTGATTTCTTTCTTAATTTCTTCCTTGACCCAGAGATGGTTCAGCTGAGTGATGTTTAGTTTCCATGAGTTGGTATGCTTTCTTTGGGTTTTGACGTTGTTGAACTCTAACTTTAGGTCCTGGTGGTCCGATATGTTACAAGAGATTATTTCCATTTTTTGTATCTGTTGATATTTGCTTTATGACCAACTATGTGGTCAATTTTGGAGAAAGTTCCATGAGGGGCTGAGAAATATGTATATTCCTTTGCGTTTGGGTGGAAGCTTCAATAGATATCTATTAAATCCATTTGCATCATAACCTCTTTTAGACTCCTTATTTCTCTGTTGAGTCTCTGTCTGGTTGATCTATCCAGGGTTGAAAGTGGGGTATTGAAGTCTCCCACTATTAGGGTGTAAGAATTGATGTGGGATTTGAGTTTTAGCAGTGTTTCTTTTACATAAGTAGGTGCCCTTAAACTAGGGACATAAATATTCAAGATTGTAATCTCCTCTTGACCAATTTTTCCTGTGATGAATAAGTAGTGACCATCTTGGTCCCATTTTATTGATTTTAGCTTAAAGTCTACTTTGTTAGATATTAGGATTGCAACCCCCGCTTGCTTCTTAGGACCATTTTACTGGAAAATCTTTTCCCAACCTTTTATTCTAAGCCTGTGTCTGTCCTTGTGGTTGAGGTGTGTTTCTTGTAGGCAACAGAAGGATGGCTTCTGTTGTTGTATCCATCTTGTTAGTGTGTGTCTTTTTATAGGAGAGTTGAGTCCATTGATATTAAGGGAAATTAGTGACCATTGATTGATATTTTCTGCCATTTTTGGTGGTAACTTGTTTGTGTTTCCTTTCTCTGGAGTATTCTTCTGTGGAATTATTGATTGTTTGTGATTTTGTGGTTGTATCTGGGGTCCTTAGGTTGGAGTTTTCCCTCTAATACTCTCTAGTGCTAGATTGGTAGATAGATATTCTTTCAGTCTGACTTTGTCATGAAATATCTTGTTTACTCCACCTATTGTAATTGATAATTTTGCAGGGTATAGTATTCTAGTTTGGCAGTCATGCTCTTTTAGCATCTGTATAACTTCTGACCAAGCTCTTCTAGCTTTCATCATTTCCATTGAATAGTCAGGGTTTATTCTGATGGGTCTGCCTTTATATGTAAGTTGGCCCTTTTCTTTTGCAGCTCTTAAAATTTTTTTCTTTGTTCTATATGTTTTGTGGCTTGATTATAATATGGCACGCTGACTTTTTTGGGGGTCATATCTATTTGGTGTTCTGTAAGCTTCTTGTATCTTTATAGGCATTTCCTTCTTCAGGTTAGCGAAGTTTTCTTCTATGGTTCTATTGAAAACATTATCTGTGCCTTTGAGCTGGTATCCTTCTCCTTCTTCTATTCCTATTATTCTCAAATTAGGTCTTTTCATGGTGTCCCAGATTTCCTGAACATTTTGAGTTATGGCTTTCTTAATATTACTATTTTCTTTTACTGATATATCTATTTGAGCTACTGAGTCTTCCACTTCAGAGATTCTATCTTCCATCTCTTGAACTCTGCAGGTTATGCTTGTATCTGTGGTTCCAGCTTTTTTCTTCAGATTTTCTATTTCCATCTTTGCCTCATTTTGTGACTTTTTTATTGCTTCTATTTCAGCCTTTAGGTCCTGGCATGTTTCTTTCATAGATTTGTTCATCTCTTCCAATTTTTTGTTTGTATTTTCTTCTATTTCTTTAAGGCTATTTTTCATATCTTCTTTGAGAGTTTTGATGATCATCAAAAAGGAATTTTTGGTGATGCTTCCTTCTGTTTCCTCTTCATTGCTCATTTCAGGTCTTGTATTTGTAGGATTGCCACTTTCTTCTGGAGTTACCTTGTTGTTCTTTATATTATTATGTAAGTTTTTGCACTGGCATCTGCCCATGGCTTTAGTGGTTCACGATTAGGTGGCTCCTAGTCAGTTGTGGCACTCGGGCTTGTGTGCCTCCTGTGACCTCTGAACAAAAGTTCTGCTCAATTACTACTTCTGCACTGTACAGGGGACTGAATTTCAAGTCTTCAATCTTTCTCTGTTTGACCAATTGAAGGCGGGTTGGTGGCCATGCAAACTCCCTCAGCAGCAGCTGGGGAGACCATGACAGGCAGAGTTTATCCCTGTGTGCTCCAGAGTGCACTGGGGCACGCTCTGCAGACAGCACCCGGTCCCGGAACCAAATACACTGTTTTAAATAGATTAAAAAAATGCATGTGAACCAATGTTAGATGTAGGTTCTTACTCTTTGGTTATTTTTCTGTCCTGGGGCTCAAACCAGGCCTTTGTGCATGCTGGTTAGCCAGTCTACAAGCTCAGCTCTCACCACTTACAAATAATACTACTTGTGGTGGTTTGCATGAGAATGATCCCCATAGGCTCCTATATTTGAATTCTTACTCACCAGGATATGAAACTGATTGAGAAGGATTAGAAATATTAGGAGATGTGGCCTTGTTGGAAGTGTTTTCCTGGGGGTAGGTTTTGGAGGTTTCTAAAGCACAGACCAGGCCCATTCACTCTCTCTGTTTGCTTCCTGTGGATCAGGAGAGAAGGATCTCAGCTACTGCTCTAGCACTTTTCTGCCACCATGGACTAATGATCAACTGTAACTAAGCCCCCAAATAAATACTTTTTACTATAACCTGGGTCACAGTGTTGCCTCAAAGCAATAAAATAGTAACTAAAACAATCACTTTATTGTTTCCTTTCTTCAAATGTTTAAAGAATGCAGAGGAGTTACCTGGGACCAGACAGATGCCCAGTGGTTAAGAATATTTGTTGCTCTTGGACACAGATTTGATTTCTAGCACCCACATCAAGTGTCTCACAACTGTCTGAACCCCAGTCCCAGGGAACCCGATGTTCTCCCCTGGCCTATGCCAGCACTGTAGTCTGTATCCATACATCCAGACACATAAACAAAAATTACAAATAATAAATCTTAAAAACAATAAAAAGAACCTCTATATCTAAGAGATTTATTTATAAAAAGTAGAAAAAGAAAAATAATTATGGTATTTGTTTTTTTTTGGGATTATATCTCCATAAACATGGCCTTATTAGAGTATATTTTAAAGTGTATTTGTGTGTATATATGTGTATCTGTGTGAATCCATGTCATATATGTTCTCCTGCAGAGACCAGAAGAGGGTGTGGGACCCCAAGCAGCTGCAGTTATGGGTGACTATGGCTGATATTGAACTCAGATCCTCTGCAAGAGCAGCAAATGCTCTTAACCACCGAGTCACCTCTCCAGCCCCCGAGGCTGAGTGTTTTATCAATAAAATCAATAGACGGCAATAGTCCAAGGCACTGCTTGGGCTAGATAAAATTGTAAATAAAAGATATATTTTCTCTAGGTTTGAAATATCTTAACATTTCTAAATTCATTGCTATATACATACCCACCATGATCAACACAATCCTAACTTCCTGTTGCTAAGTTCCTACTGTGCTGACTCCAAATACCTCCTGTACATATTTGTTTCATGTACAACAATGATCCTGTGAAATACAGGGATTAATAGCCTTGTTTCTAAAATGAGGGATTAAAATTCAGAGATACTAAATGATTTTTGACATGGAAATACAGCCAGGAAATAATGCAGCAGGGATGAGAAAATAGGTCAGGATGGACCAATGCTCAAACTATTTCTACTATTAATACATCATCATCACAACTGAGAATCTGCTTGTTATGACCTTTGTATGGCTGTCTTCATCTAGGATTGTGCTGTCAGTGTGAGGAGCACTTGCTATGTGGCTCATTTAAATCAAGACATACTGTGTATAAAATACACAGCAGCCATAACTTCATACAATAATGCAGAATGCAAAAAATCTCTCATTAGCTATGTTTTATATTGATCACTTGTTAAACTGATGATGCTATTTTAGACAGATTAGATTAAATAGCACATATTATTAAGATCAATTTTAGCTATTTCTTTTTCTCTGTCTTGATGCGCTATAGAGAATGTAAAATTGCATAATTGGCTCACATCACACTTTCTATTGACCTGCTCTAGAGGACTCAGCTTGCTGACAAGGACAGTGAGGTGCTCAGTGCACTGGAGAACTGTTTGTTTGTTCTGGTTTTTTTTTCTTTTTTTTTAAATTTACAACTTTGAGGGACAATTTGGATGAAAATAACAATATGCCTCAAACAATCTCAACAACATGTAATCCCAGGCACATGTTCACATTATTCTTTGCAAATGGCTACTTTGGTGAAATAAACTTTTTTGTATACATGAAATTAAGACATAGAGTTGGTGACACCAGGCCCTGCTCTGGAGTGAATGGTTATGTAGCCATTGCTATTCTCATCATCATAACAAAATATCTAATGATGGCTACTTAAGGAAAGGGTGGTCTTGAGTCCTGGTTAGAGGGCGGGCCCAGTGTCCACCATGGTGGAGAGGTGTGGCAGTGCAAGTGTCGGGTGGCTGGGCATGGTGCATGGACAGTAAAGGCAAAGAGACAGGTAATGCTGGTCACCTTACGTTCTCTTTTTCATTCATTACAGAACCTCAATCTTTGGGAGGATGAGGTATTCACCATTCAGGGTGGGTCTTTTCACTTTATCCTTTCAGGAAACATCATCTTGGACACTCATATCTCTGTGTCCCTTAGGTGATTCCAAAACCTGTAAAAAGCTGACAAAACATTCACAAATGTCTGCCTGGGATGACCAGTTACGAAAGTCCAGATGATGGAGGAGCAGCCCTGTCCACTGAATTTGCTTTGGCTTATTCTGTCTCTGAGAAAAGAGACAGCCTTGTAGATATTGACATATAGAGTACTGCAAACATTGACTTTTATTAATGGTTTAACTATTTCGTTGTTAAGAATATAAAAATGCTTAGGGCCTCTATATAGCAGGTCAAGAGAAGAATTAAAGTTTTCTTTTTAACCTAAAAGGGCAGAACTTAAAAGCCTTGGCCTGATGGCACACAAAAGGCATCCTTTACAACAGAGTACCTCTTCTATCCTCCACCTCTCCCCAGCCACATGCCTCCTCCCATTTCACCATAGCATGTGAAGAAACAAGCCTTTGGATAAATGAAAGAGACCGCCTTTGCTGAGATGCCCTTGACCCTTATTAGAGAAATGGCTACAGATCCATGCAGATTTATTCTGGTCAATCTCAGTGGAGTGAGCAGAACACCCAGGAGACAGAGTGGGGCTAATTTAATTAAAAGCAACGAGGAAAAATAGCTTTGTGTCTGTGTGGTGTCATCCAGTTGTAATTCCAGCAGGTGGAGGGCTGAGGTAGGAGAACCTTGAATCCTAGGTTAGTCTGACATGGGGCAGGAGCGGGATGAAGAAGAGAAGGGGAAAAGCAGGGGAGGGAAGAAGGAAGAGGCAGCCTCCAACACTTCTCTTTCCTGGATCCATGAAAGGCATCCATGGATTCCTGGCCTGAGTCTTAGGAGTGTCTGAGGTCTGGTTGGTATTTATTTGACCTAGAGGTTCAGATACCTGATTAAGAACCTGGCACTGGTCCCGACTTGTCTTTGTCAGCATGGACTTCCCGAGGAGGAAGAGAAGCAGCCTAGCTCTTCAGCTCCCCCAGCAGGGCGAAAAGGACAGGCGACTCCTCTTGCTGTTTTCTTTATACCCTGGCTAGCAAAACCTTGCCCAGCTTTATCTTGTTCCAGTGGCTGTTCAGTGTGTGATGAGTTGGCTTGCAATAAATTGGAAGCTCTTGCTTGGGGTGATGCTTCTCCATTTGGGTGTGTGGCTGGGCTGGGGCAGTAATGTATGTTTTCACAAGCATTGACAGAATGGCTGCATTGTTCAGATTTTCAGAGTCATCACTAAGGTACTTTAAGTGTTTCTGTTAGGATGCAGGAAAAAATACATCTTTGTTTGATGTCTAAGGAATAGGAGCACCGTGGTATAAACCATAATCCTCCTCAGTTCAGCAAGCAGAAGAAGATATGAACAGCCATGGAAGCCACACCACGGGCTCTCATTCCCTCACTGCATTAATGGTCATGTGTGCCTGCTAATGAAGTCACCAGCAGGTCACAGCACTACAGTGGCACCTGTCATTGCCAAGGTGAAACACATTTGCTGTGAAGGATTTCATTTCCATCAAACATGTTTTTGTAAAGACTGTATTATTTGATCTCGCTGGTACCAAATATATCTCCCCATGTGTGTATACAAGTGCATGTATGCATGCTTGTACATGTGGAGACCAGTGATCAACCTCGGGTGCTGTTCCTCTGATGCTGTTCACTGAGAGAGGGAAAACAGGGAGTGGTGTGTGGCTCATAGACACATGTGTGTTGGGTACCTCTGGTGTAGAACATTTGGGAGGCCAGAGGAGAATGCTTTGTCACTCTCCACCTTGTTCCTTCAGATAGTGCCATCTTGTTATGCCTGGAACTGGGTTGGCCTGCTGTGACCTGTCTGTCTCCCTGCCACATAGCACTGGCTGTAGGTGTGAGGACCTCACCCAGCTTTTTATGTGGGGTTGGGAAATTTGAACATGGAAATAAGATCCTCCTGATTGCAGAGTGAGTGCTCTTACCAGCTGAATTATCTTCCCAACCCTAGCTCATTTTTAAGACAGGGTGTCTCACAGGATGGTTAGGTAGACTCAGGGCTGGCTGAGCAGCAAACCACAGGGATGCACTGCTCTCTGCCTGTCCGCTGCTACAATTCTAAGCCTGCACCCCATGCCTGGCTTTGGCTTCCCACACTTGTGTAGAAACACTCATCAACTGAGCACACCCTCCACAATTAGCCGGGCTGACAAGTAGCCAGGGGGCTGCATGCAAAGACGACTCAGGCTTAAGAGGGCATAACTCTTTCAGAGGACCCGAGTTCAGTCTCCAGCACCCACCATATTAAGCAGCTCACAGCTGTGTACTTCCAGCTCCATGACTTTTGAGCCCTCTTCCGGCTTCTGCAGGTAAATGCACTCACCTGACTGATTGTCCCTTCTTCCTCCTCTCTCTTTTCCTCTACCCCCCTCCCCACATCAATCAAAAGTGGAGAACTCGAAGGAAAATGGCAGCGGGGAAGAAGGGTAGAGTAGAGAAAGTCACAGAGGCAGCACCAGGGATCAGATGTGATAACCAGATGAAGCAGACAAAAGCGTAAGTCAAAGAGAAGACATTAAAAACATAATAAGAAAGACAGATGATGTGGAATTAGTAAATGACGTTTTAAGAGTTAAAAACAGTTGCTGAAGTAAATTATCAGCTAACCAGAGCACTAGCTGCTGGCTTAGCTTTTCTGCCCAGTGGAGAAGCCTGACTGGGCTTCACACCCTACCAGCGTGCGGTTTCAGTCCAGCTGGTTCCAGCTGGTAAGAGGCAGGGTGGTGGTGTGCTTCTGGGCACAGAGGTGTGCACTTTCTGAGTGTTTGGAGGAAGCCTCTTTCAGACACATTCTCACACAAGCTCCTGTGGCAGAAACAAGGTCCCTGAGACCATGGCCAATGTGGGGAGCGGTGGCCCTTGGGCTTCAGCTGTTTGCCTGGAATCCCAGCCACAGCTGTTGAGCCCACAGTGTGTAATTTGCCCAGGAGGCCTCCTTTCTGAGGTCTAAGTAGGAGATGACCTCATTAACTCAGGAACAGCTGCCTCTGCTGGGACCACTCACAAGGGAAGCTGCCTTCTTTCTTTCCAGCCAGAAAAGTCTCTTGTGGCCCCTACACTCCTTAGCACCCAGAAAGCCACACTGAGGGACCTGACACTGAATCTTTGGATGTCAGCAAAGGACATCTGGACCGTTTGGCTGTGTCCTTGCACATGTGTTTATCCACATTCCTTTCCCAGCCTATTATTCCTACAAGGGTCTGCACTGCATCATCCCAGGAGGGCAATGACCATTGACCAGTTGATTTTGGTTAATTAGGCAGTGACACTGCCACAGCACCTCTCACTCAGTAGGCGGGAAAGGCTGGATTCCAAAGTAACTCTTAATGGGCTTTGATTTCCTTCTGCCACCCTTTTCCTGACTGCCTGCCATGGCCAGGACCTCTGTGTCTGCTTCTCCCGAGTTCTTAGCCCAGTAGAAAGCACAGCAGCAGTGGTATTCATGAGCTGCACTCCATCATGATGATGGCTTGGTGAGGAATGGTTGGATTTCATGAAACAGTGATGCATGTGCCAGGCAGAAGGCTAAGCTGATCCTCAGGGGATGCCCTTGAGTTTGGGTGGGATCTGTAATGCATTTCTTAAGAATTGAAAATGTCCATGTGGTGGGACATTATTGCCATGATTGGGATGTGCTCTGCAGTTATTGCTGTTATATGTTTCTCATTGAATTCTCTCTCTGCTAACAGAGACACTGCTCTGGGTAGGTGTGATTTGATTAGGTGATGGACACAAAGGTCAAAGGTGGAAGCAGCCCCTTAAGCTGTAAGATAAGATGAATTCTTGAGTGATGAGGAAATGAGTTTCAGGAAGCCATACAAGCTTGGGAGGGACCTTGACCCACAGCTTAGACTCCATGCCTGTACGAACCTTAACTATAGCCTGCAGCTGAGGACACCCAGCCCAGGGCTGTACCCAGACTCCTGACTTACCAGTGTAAGGAACAGAAAAAAGCCAACAACAAAGAGAGCCATGCAGCATCAGCAGCTGAAGAGGGCAAAGGGGGAAAGCAGTGGCTTTACTTTGTAAATAGTAATGACAGAGGGCATAGGGCAGCAGTTCAACATCATGCTTGGGGCCTTATGAACACAATCTCTAATTCCCACCATTTAACTATGGCCAACCTTTTAAAAGGAGAAGTCTTTAGTGATGTTTAGTGATTTTCCTCATCCCCATCAAGTGCTGAAGGTGTGGTAACATCAGGATACAGAGGTGCTTCCAAAGTCAATGCTGTTGTTGAAGGGGTTAAATTCTCCTACTCTTACAACTGAATTTAGGTTCCAATTCTCTGAGAAGGGCAAACAGGTATCTTTTCCAACAAAAGGCTATATATCTACAAGGCCCTTACATTCAGGGTTGATGGAGAGAACAAACACAGGGGACATGTGTCAGCCTCACAGTGTCTCAAGGACAAACCCAGCAGCCCCTTATGTGTTATGTCCAAGCTTGTACACCAAGAGGTGTCCAGAAATGATAAGACTAAACCTCAGCCAATTAGAAATATACCTATGTAACTGCTGCCTGCTTCAACAATTAGATATTGACCCTAAAATTCCCCTTAGTGGTCTAGAGCAGAGTCAGAGGTGAGTAGACTCCAGCACCTGGGCTGTCTGCCCCTAAGGGGTCAAATCTTAGGGGCTGATCTCAGACTCTCCCTAGCACAGGAGCTAGGCTTTAGCTGTGAGGGGCTCCTCCAGCAATTCCTAAAAGAAGGGACCTCACACAGCTGGGCCCGTCCTACAGGATGAACTGCATCACCAGTCAAGGATTCAGAGCTTTGAAACTCAGACCCCTGTCTAGAGAGGAGTCACAGATCGAACAGACCCCTTGTTCAGAGCAGACAAGAGATACACAAGCCCTCTAGCCAAAACTGACTAGGAGCTGAAGCCATGGGCAGATGCCAGTGCAAAAATACGTATAACAATATAAAGAACAATAAGGCAACACCAGAAAAAACTGGTTGTTCTACAACTACAAGACTTGAACAGAGCAATGAAGAGTAAACAGAAGGAAACAACAGCAAAAACACCTTTATGAAGACTATTGATGCCTTAAAAGAAGATATAAGAAATTCCCTTAAAGAAATAGAAGAAAATACAAAAAAAAAATTGGAAGAGATGAACAAATTCTTAAAAGAAAACCAAAAAAAGAAAAACCAAAAATGAAAGAAACATTCTAGGAACTAAAAAATTGAAATAGAAGCAATAAAAAAGGCACAAAATGAGGCAAAGATGGAAATAGAAAATCTGAAGAAATGAGCTGGAACTACAGACACAAGCATAACCAACAGAATCCAAGAGATGAAAGAAAGAATCTCTGGAGTAGAAGACTCAATAGCAGAAATAGATATATTGGTCACAGAAAACACTGAAATAAAAAAAGCCATAATACAAAACGTTCAGGATATTTGGGACACCATGAAAAGATCTAACCTGAGAATAATAGGAATACAAGAAGGAGAATAGCAGCTCAAAGGCACAGATAATGTTTTCAATAAAATCATAGAAGAAAACTTCCCTAACCTGAAGAAGGAAATGCCTATAAAGATACAAGAAGCTTACAGAACACCAAATATATATGACCCCCAAAAAAGTCCACTTGCCACATAATCAAGCCATAAAACATACAGAACAAAGAAAAAATTTTAAAACCTGCAAAAGTAAAGGAACTTACCTATAAAGGCAGACCCATCAGAATAACTCCTGACTATTTAATGGAAACAATGAAAGCAAGAAGGTCTTGGTCAGAAGTTATACAGACACTAAAAGAGTATAGCTGCTAACATAGACTACTATATTCAGCAAAACTATCAATCACCATATATAGAGTACAAGATATTCCATGACAAAGCCAGACTTAAACAATACCTATCTACAAATCCGGCCCTTCAGAAAGCATTAGAGGGAAAACTCCAACCTAAGGAACTCAGATACACCCATAAAACCACAAACAATCGATAATCCCACAGAAGAAAAGCCCAGAGAAAGAAAATACATACAAGATACCACCAAAAATAACAGAAAATATCAATCAGTGGTCACTAATATCCCTTAATATCAATGGACTCAACTCTCCTATAAAAAGACACACACTAACAAGATGGATACAAGAACAGAAGCCATCCTTCTGTTGCCTACAAGAAACACACCTCAATCACAAAGACAGACACAGTCTCAGAGTAAAGGGATGGGAAAATATTTTCCAGTCAAATGGCCCTAAAAAACAAGCTGTTGTTGCCATCCTAATATCTAACAAAGTAGACTTCAAACCCAAATCAATTAAAAGAGACCAGGATGTACATTATTTATTAATCTCAGGAAAAATTGGTCAAGAGGTGATTTCCATCCTGAATATTTATGCCCTTAATATAAGGGCACCTATCTATCTACTAAAGCTCAAATCCTATATCAATTCTCACACCTTAATAGTGGGAGATTGCAATACCTCACTTTCACCTTTTCAACCAGATAGGTACTCAACAAAGAAATAAGGAGTCTTACAGAGGTTATGATACAAATGGATTTAGTAGATATTACAGAAGCTTCCACCAAAACGCAAAGGAATATACATATTTCACAGTACCACATGGAACTTTCTCTAAAATTGACCATGTAATTGGTCATAAAGCAAATATCAATAGATACAAAAAACTGAAAATAATCCCTTGTATTGTATCAGATCACCAGAGCCTAAAGTTAGAGTTCAACAATATCAAAAAATCACAGAAAGCCTACCAACTCATGGAAACTAAATATCACTCAGCTGAACTACTTCTGGGTCAAGGAAGAAATTAAGAAAGAAATCAAAGTCTTCCTAGAATTAAACAAAAAGGAATCCACAACATACCCAAACTTGTGGGATACAATGAAAGCACTCTTAAGAAGAAAATTCATAGCCTTAGATGCCTATATGAAAAATCTAGAGAAATCCCACAATAGAGCACCAACAGCACAACTGAAAGCCTTAGAACAATTAGAAGCAAACTCACCTAGAAGTAGTAGACAGCAGGAAATAATCAAACTCAGAGCTGAAAGCAATACAATTTAAACAAAAAGAACAATACAAAGAATCAATAAATCAAAGAGTTGATTCTTTGAGAAAGTCAACAAGATAGATAAACCCTTATCCAAACTAACCAAAAAGCAGAGAGAAAGTATCCAAATTAACAAAATTAGGAATGAAAAGGGGAAACATAACAACAGACCCCCAGGTAATCCAGAGAATAATCAGGTCATACTTCAAAAATCTATATGCCACAAAAATGGAAAACATAGAAGAAATGGACAGCTTTTTGGACAGGTACCATTTACAAAATGAAAGATCAGATTAAATACCTAAACAGACCTATAACTGTAAAGGAAATTGAAGTTGTCACTAAAAGCCTCCCAAGTAAATAAAAGCCCAGGTCCAGATGATTTCAGTACAGAATTCTACCAGACATTCAAAGAAGAATTACTACCATTACTCTTCAAACAGGTTCACACAGTAGAAACTGAAGGAATGTAGCCAAATTCTTTTTATGAGGCTACAATTACCCTAATACTCTAGCCTCTCAAAGACACAACAAAGAAGGAGAATTACAGACCAATTTCCCTCATGAATATTGATGCTAAAATTCTCAACAAAATACTGGCAAACTGTATACAGCATATAAAAAAAATCATCTACCACGACCAGGTAGGCTTCATCCCAGAAATGCAAAGATGGTTCAACATATGAAAAACCATAAATGCCATCCATCATATAAACAAACTGAAGGGAAAAAAACCACTTGATCACATCCTTAGGCGCCAAAAAAGCCTTTGACAAAATCCAACACTCATTTACAATAAAAGTTCTGGAGAGATCAGGAATACAAGGAAAATATCTAAATATAGTAAAGGCAATTTACAAGAAGCTGACAGCCAACATCAAACTTAATGGAGAAAAACTCAAAGCAATCCCACTAAAATCAGGAATTAGACCAGGATGTCTTCTCTCCCCTTATCTATTAAATATAGTTCTCGAAGTTTTAGCTAAAGCAATACGAGAACGAAAGAAGATTAAGTGGATACAAATTGGAAAAGAAGATGCGAAACTATCTATATTTGGAGGTGATATGATTGTATACATAAGTGACCGACAAAATTCTACCAGAGAACTCCTACAGCTGATCAACACCTTCAGCAATGTAGCAGGATACAAGATTAACTCAAAGAAATCAGTAGCCCTCTTATACACTAAAGATAAAAGGGCTGAAATAGAAATAAGGGAAACATTACTCTTTATAATAGCTGCAAATAGCATTAAATACCTTGGAATAACTATAACCAAAGAAGTAGCAGATCTGTTTGATAAAAACTTTAAATCACTGAAGAAAGAAATTGAAGAGGATATCAGAAAATGGAAAGCTCTCCTATGTTCCTGGATAGGTAGGATCAACATAGTAAATATGGCAATTGTACCAAAAGCAATCTACAGATTCAATTCACTTCCCATCAAAATTCCAATGCAGTATTTTACAGACCCTGAAAGAACAATACTCAATTTTATTTGGGATAGCAGGAAAGCCAGGATTGCCAAAATAATTTTGCTCAACAAAAGAACCTCAGGAGGCATCACCATCCCTGACTTCAAGTTATACTATAGAGCTACAGTAATAAAAACAGCCTGGTACTGGCATAAAAACAGACTTCTAGATCAATGCAATTGAATTGAAGATCATGACATTAACTCAAAAACCTATGAACACCTCATCTTTGACAAAGAAGCCCTGAATATTCAATGGAAAAAAAGATAGTATATTTAACAAATGGTGATGGCATAGCTGGATGGAAGTGTGTAGAAAAATGCAAATAGATCCGAGTCTGTCACCCTACACAAAGCTCAAATCGAAGTGGATCAAAGACCTCAACATAAACCCAGTCACACTGAACTTGATAGAAAAGAAAGTGGGAAATGCCCTTAAATGAATTGGCACAGGCGACCACTTCCTAAATATAACACCAGTGGCACAGACACTAAGACCAACAATCAATAAGTGGGATCTCCTGAAACTGAGAAACTTCTTTAAAGATAATGACACAGTCTATAGGACAAAACGTGAGCCTACAGAATGGGAAAAGATTTTCACCCACCCTACAAGTGATAGAAGGCTGATCTCTAAAATATATAGAGAGAACTTAAGAATCTAGAGCCCAAAACCTTGAATAACTCAATCAAAAAATGGGGTTCAGATCCAAAAAGGGAATTCTCAGCAGAAGAATTATGAATGTCTGAAAGGAACTTGAAAAAGTATTCAACATCTTTAGCCATCTGAGAAATGCAAATCAAAACAACTTTGAGATACTACTTGACACCTGTTAGATTGGCCAAGATAAAAGACACAGATGACAGCCTATGCTAGTGAGGATGTGGGGCAAGGGGAACACTCCTCGATTGTTGTTGGGAATGTAAGCTTGTTCAGCCACTGTACAATGCAGTATGGTTGTTTCTCAGAAAACTGGAAATCCATCTCCCCAAGAATCCAGCAATACCACTACTGGGCATATACTCTAAAGTTGCACAGTCGCACTCCAATGGCATTAACTCAACTATGTTTATAGCAGCATTATTTGTAATAGCAAGAACCTGGAAACAACTTAGATGCCTTTCAACTGAAGAATGGATTAGCAAACTGTGGTAAATCTACACAATGCAGTACTACTCAGCAGTAAGAAAAAAATGATATCCTAAAATTGAAGGCAAATGGATGAATTTGGAGAATATCCTCCAGAGTAAGGTATCACAAACCAAGAAAGATAAGCAGAGGATGTACTCACCCATTAGTGGACTTTAAACCAAAAAGCAAAAACCAAAGCTTGTCTAAGTTGCAAACCACAACCACTGAACAGCTTGGGATCTGAAACACCTTGGACTGGCACCTGGGAGCCCATTCCCTCCAGAGGAATACCTGACCCAATTTTGATGTTGAGGTGAGAAAAGCAGAGCTGCCTTGAGTGGCTGCTGAACTAAGGCACATTGGGACCATGGGACCCTCTCCCTTGCTGGGAAGGAGATAAAGTGGTGGGGAGAATAGAGAGTGACTGGGAGGGGTACGAGGGGGAAGGGAATTTGAACAAGTAGCTACATGGATTAAAAAATATGACTTTATTCATAATTTAAAAAAAAGCAAAAAAAAAAATTCTCCTTAGCTTAGCATAAAAAGAGCCTACATGTCCCTCTTGGGGCATTCCCATTTTGTATAGCTGAGTGAGCCACATGCATTATGGTATAATAAACAATCTTTGTTCTTGCATCCTATTTGAGTCTGAGGTCTTCCTTCAGCTTTTCTTTGGATACCACATTGTGATGACTTTACTTGTAGACTGCCAGTGTGAGTGGGTCAATGCCTTAATTGTGCTTGATCATAGCAGTTAATAATTGTAAACCTTTCAGAGTACTCTTGTCCACATTGTGAAGACATTGTCAGTTACATGTACTATGTATAAGGTACTATGCTTCCAAATCAATGTTCTGGGTTGTGGTCATGGAACACAGCATAGCATCTTGTCATATGCTGCTTCCCCCCCAATATAAGTGAGAAATTAGTTAAATGTATGCCATACCTGCCGCTGTTATAGATGCTAGTGATACAGTGAAGGACCAAAAAAAAAATATCCAAAGACCTTAACTTGGCAGAGCTTTCCTGCTTGGTGGGTATGATGTTGGACATTGGTTATCACCAGAGAGATTGTCCTTCAGGCATGCTTATAGGGAGTTACCTTGATTAGGTTAATTTAGGTGTTAAGACTCACTTACTATAGGCAGCACCATTCCCTGGGCTAGCATCCTGGACTGTTATGTATAGGAGAAAGTGAACTGAAAGTTCATCACTGCTTTTTGACTGTGAGTACAATGTGACCAGCTGCCTCAAGATCCTACTGCCATAGTTTTGTTTGTGTAATGAACCATAACCTTGAATAATAAGTCAAAAGTAAACCATTCTTTCTTGAAGTGCTTATATTAGGATAGTGGGTATTTTGTCATAACATCCACAAGAGTAACTAAGACAGTGACTATAAACAGTAAACAGATGCACAATGGGACACCAGACTCTATCTAATCTGCTTCTTGGAGCTCCTGCTGTGGAAAGTAAATATGGCATCAGTGAGAACTCTGTGAAAGAATTTGCAGTGATTCCATCCAAGAAATAGAGGCTTATGGCTTGAGTGAAGTATGTGTGGTCAATGAGAAACACTTATGAATAAATAATACCAGGTCACAGCTGGCTGCTGTGCAGAAAGGAGACCCAGGTGCTGGTAGATGGACAGAGAACTAGGGGTGATAAATACAGGATATGGTCCCAAGGGCCTCAGTCCATCAGCAGCTTCTCTCCTCTGTCTCCATATACTCTTGTCCTCCACAGGCCATGCCCACAGGTAGAACTGGACAGATGTTAGCATGCAGGTGTTTGCTTGGTAGAAACTGTTCAAAGGTTTACATTTTAGTTTGAGTTGAAGTTACTTCCCCAGCAGCAGAGGCCATGGTACAGGTTTCACTTCTGACCTGAACACAGCAAATACTCCTTCTTGTTACCTTCAGTAGAGGAGAAGTTCACAATGAGTACTTTATCAAAACATGAAGTCACAGTGACTGAATCACACCAAGGTTGGATTGCATATGCTTTTGTGTTTAGAAGAAAAGGAAAAGGAGAAGGCTCACCCCAGGTCAAGCTTCATCATGTGAGCTTTTTCTTCCTTTGGCACTTATTAGCTTCTTTTGATTGTCTGTGCATGTGGAGGCCAGAGGTTGTTGTCATGTGTCTTTGTTTATTATGGTTCACTGAGTGTGTGTGTGTGTGTGTGTGTGTGTGTGTGTGTGTGTGTGTGTAGTGGGATTATGCTGGTAATGGAAATATTTGTCCTGCCTATGGGTTTAATAAAAGCTGATTGGCCAAAGGCAAACAGGAAGTGAGGGCAGGGCTACAAGGCTAAGAAAACTCAGAAACATCTCAGAGCAGAGACAGACACCAGACACAGATGCCAGAGTCACTGGAGCTGCCAGGAGATGCAGAGGAAATGCTGCTATGGGAAAAGGTACCGAGCTGCACGGCTGAACAAGATGAGTTGAGTTGAGACGAAGGAGTTAGTAAATTATATGCCTGAGCCCTAGGTCAATCAGTGTAAAAATAATACAAGCTTCTATGTGATTCTGTGGGACTGAATGTGTAACTGGGGGGACTGTGGATTCGAACCTCGAGACTAGACTGGAAAGTCCAGCCCAGAACCATTTACAACATCTGTGTGTCTATTTTATATGTGTGTGAATGTGTATACATGTGAGTATGCTTGCATACACGGGCACATGTGTAAAGGCCAGTAGTTGATGTCATGTGTTTTCCTCAATTGCTTCTCCAACTTATTTTTTTGAGACAAGGTCGCTCACTAAACCTGATGCTCATCATTTTACTTAGACGGACTGCTCACCTATTCATAGAGATCTACTTGACTGTCTTATCTCCTAGCATTGGGGTTATGGATATGTGCAGCCATGCCCAGCTTTTACATGTGGGTTGTGCTCTGGATTTAGGTCCTGTGTGTGTACACTACACACTTTACCCACAGAACCATCTTTCCAGCCCACGTCCTGGGTCTCTTTGGAAAATCTCCTAGATACACTGTCACTGAAATGCACCCTATTATAACCAAAAGCCAGACTCCTTTCTTACTTTTGGAAGCACATTCTATTCAGTAAGGAATTCCAGAGGCTGAGCAACTCCATCCTCTGTGGTCCCCAGCTTTTGCCTGGTCCTTTCCCATGCCAAGGAGGTTTTTCTCACTGTAATGGCTTCAGTCATTTGAGATTGCTTTCCCTGTGTAATCTTAATCTGCTTTTCTATAATTTCCATTCATTCTTCTCTTTGGAAGATGACTTAGATATTACAAATGAAAGAAAAAAACAGAAAAACAAAATACTTTAATGGACTTCACATTTGAGGGATGATTGGGATTGGTAATAAATTTTTAGTTTTAAGTTGTCTTAGAAGTCTAATCAAATTAGTTTAACCTGTAGAGTCAGGTGATAGCTAAGGGGCTCAGATCAATCTGCAGTATCTGTGTCAGGATAGTGTTCTTCTCTCCCAAGGTGGCAGTCAGCTGACAGAGTTTCTGCAGTCAACCTAGGTTTCTCTTGCCATCTTATATTTGGGGCTCATGAGCCAAAATTTGATATAAGAAGCCTTATTCTTTTGTTAAGTGAAAAATAATAGCTGTCCCATTTAGAGAGATGCCCTTCTTCCCCAGCATTCCTGTACTGTCAGGAGATGCTGGCAAAAAATTTACTCCAATAGGTATCATTGGGAAAGTGTCCATTTATTTATTTTTTTATTTCTATAGTAATTGGTGGAAATAGACCGTGCTGGGGGTAGGAACAGAGAAATAGTCTTTCCTGTGATGGAAGGAGAAAGAAGGGAGGGAAAAAGGATAAAATGGGGGTGGGGAAGAGGAAGAAGAGGAGGATACTAGACTCAGTAAATTAATTTCAATAGACAAAGGGCAAGTAATGTTAAAGATACTTATGTATGCATGTTCTAACTACAATGGAGGTCGGGTGCATTGGCAGTCCTATTTTGAAACTTGCATTGAATTAGTTATAGGACAATAGTTTGTTTATAGAACAAGTTCTGTTTGGCATTTAGTGTTTTCGTGTATGTGTGTGTGTGTGTGTGTGTGTGTGTGTGTGTGTGTGTGTGTGTGTGTTTGTAAGCTTGCAGACAGGCAAGTGTGTGTGTGTGCATGTGTTTGCACGCATGTGGCAGCCAGAGTACAACCTTGGTTGTGGTTCCCCTGGAGTTATTGAACTTTCCACATTCTTTACAAAGACAAGGTTTCGTCATTGCCTAAAAGCTTGCTGATTAGTCTAGGCTGGCTAGCCCTGATGTCTCTGGGGACTGCCTATCTTTCCTTCCCTAGTGCTGGTACTACAAGCATGTGTTACCACGCTGACTTCATGGTTTTGTTATGGTTTTTGTCTTTCCACATGGGTTCTGGGGATTGAACTTGGCCTTCATGCGTAGGTGGCAAGCACTTTACCAACTGTGCTTTTTCTCCAACTATAATCTTTTCCCAAAAAGAAATTCTGAGTGTTGACTCACATGTGTGGTCCCACATTTTAGATTTTGTGTTTTATACATTCAGACAGCCAGGGATAGTGTGATAAGGACACGGAGATAGATTCTCTTAAATCTTGCTAGGTACAAAACGGAGGCTGTTTCCTTTAGTCAACTATCCTGTCCTTTGATCTTCATGGTAGGTGAGACTTTTATTACCATTTAAACAAAGATTCTTGGGATAAACCACTTTATCTCCAAGGATCTTTGGAGAAACCAGAAGGTAAAGTATTTTGCCCTCAATATAAATGTGCCTCTCCAGTGATTTATTGGCAGATGGATCTAGGTGACAATAGATTTCTAAATTGAATATTCTGCCTTTGAAATGGCCTCTGATGTGCATTAAGACCATATTGTAATAACCACACCTCTCAATTTGTGCACATACACTATCCTGATCACATTATCCATCAATCTGCACGACTATTGTCAGATGAGCCTGCTAGATGAGGAGGGGACTAAATGGATGCTTCTTGGCACAACTCTGACTAGTTAGGCAGGAGAATCTTTCTGGCATTCAGGAGAATGCATCTGACACTTTTCAGCATCAGCACTTTGGTCTTTGCTCTAAATGCCACATGCATTGAATGCCTTTACTCACCGCAGCCCAAGTCTCTTGATTTTGTTGACCTCGGTGTTACCATGTGCAAAGAATATCAGAAATACAGAGATTTCTCCAGGCAGTCCTTACCTCTTTTCTCCCACTGGAACCCACTTTCATTTAACTTTTATAGTACTAAGAATGGAACCCTGGTCTTTATGCCAAGTCAGTGCTCAACTTTTGTGCTGTACCCCAGCTCTATCTCTGTCTTTCCACAAATATCTACTGAGTGCTGGACAAATACTAGTTGCTATTTAAGGTAACATCAGTGGAGACTCTGACCCTCTTTGAGCTTACAGAGAAATCTGACACCTGTCTGATCCCCATCTTCCTCTTAATCAAAAATTTAGCCTTCTCCTTAAGCCTTGGATCTCACAGGTGTACACACACACACACACACACATCTCCATTTGGCATGGCTGGCTGGTCTCATATATATTTTTGTTATTGTAGTAATGATTTGATATGTTCCTCTTCCAGGAATCACACTGTGTGTGTGTGTGTGTGTGTGTGTGTGTGTGTGTGTATACACATGTGTTCATAAGCTTATGTGTGTAGAAGTTTGCACACATCCATGTAGCAGCCAAATGCTGAAGTTTGATGTCTTTCTCAGCTGCTCTCCAGGGGATCTAATTGAATCTGTGTCTCCTATTGAATTGGCTGACTGTCCATCCAGGAGCTCTGCCTCCCAGCTCTGTATCCAGCTTTTGACATGGATCCCAAACTCAGGCACTTTATCCACTGAGCCATCTCCACAGCCTCATGTTGATATTGTTTTATTTGTATCAGTTGTGCTTGAGAAGTATGTTTGGACTGAATTTGGAATATTCACAGGTTAGTACTAAAAGCCTGGTTCTTAGTGGAATCCACAGTTTTTTATGAAAACAAACAAAATTAGTGTCTTTTAGTGTCTGCAGTAGAGAAGGCTGAGGACTACCTCCAAAGAACCCTAAATCTACTGCTGCTTATCCCTTCTCTGAAGTAGATTAGTGTTTGCACGTAGCCTAGCCATGTTGTCTTAGAGTTTCTATTGCTGCTCAGTTACACCATGACCACAGCAACTCTTATAAAGGAAAAACTTTATAAGATTTATATATAAATCAAATATATCAAAGTCCACACCTACAGTGATTCATTTCTTCCTAAAAGGCCACACCCACTTCAACAAAGCCATACCAACTAATAGTGCCGTTCCTTATGAGACTATGGGGGTCAATTACATTCAACCTACCACATGTCTTCTCTTATGCTTAAATCATCTAGACATTTCTTCAGCACCTATCCCAGTGTCAATGCTATGGTGATAGCGATTGCAGTGTGTCACTTAGTCAATGATGACAAGAAGAGAAATAGACTGTCCAGATTCAATAGACACAATTTTTTTCTGAATATTTTAAATTTGAGGTTGACTGAATCCACAAATGGGAAACAGTTAATGCTGAAATCCAATTCAAACCACACAGCAAAACACTCAGTTATGTTTGAAATGTGTTTTATTTTATTTTCCTAATTGGCCTTAAGTTAGTCTCTTTTATCTGCATAATTGGGTTTTTGGTCGGACCTGTTTGTTTCATATGTAAGTGTTTGCAATAAAATTTACTATTTCCACCTTTAATTTGCCACAATCTTCTTCATATTACATTGAAGCTCTTCATGAATATAGGAAAACCAAACAACATATTTTGCTTTCCCCTTTTAATTCTTTGATCTATAATCATATATCTTATTTTAATACATATTACAAGTTTCATACTATATGATTATTATTTTTGACATAAGTTAGTTATATTTCAAAGGGGCTTAAAATTATAATTTTCATTTTATTTTTTAATTGGCATAATATCCACTTATTTATAGGGTATAATGTAATTTGCACACGTATATAATCTATGATGAGCAAGTCAAGATAGTTAATTTTCTAGCACATCAATCAAGAAAATTGATGTATATTTGGGGCCTTCAGTTTGTTTTTTTCTCTTGTTGAATTGAAACACATGACTGTGCCAGATTATAGATATTGACACCGCACCATCTAACTTGTCTGTAGTTGTGGATTATGGTTGACTACTGTGCCATCTAACTTATCTGTAGTTCTGGATTATGGTTGACTAAAGTGCCATCTAACTTGTCTGTACTTCTAGGGTAGTAGAGCTTCTGAGAACTCAAGAAACTAAGCCCCGTGTGAACTTCTGAGCTTACTCAAGTCATGGCTTCATAACGAATGCTCTTCCTTTAAAAGTTTTTCTTTGTGGAGCAAGCCTTGAGGAACAAGCCAGTAGGCAGCATACCTCCTTGGACTCTGCATCAACTCCTGCCTCCAGGTTCCTGCCCTGCTTGAGTTCCTGTTCTGATTTTCTTTGAAGATGAACAGCAACATAACAAGCAGACCAGACACCAATGAACACGATGGCTCAGATGATCCAGCATCCAGAACAGCTTCCACTTCCAATAACTGTTCTGTTGTATATAATCTTATTACGTTAAAGTTAAAACCTTCCTTTTTAATTTGACAAAAAGGTGGGAAATGCTGCGGAATAATCCTTTTGTATACTATGAAGATTTGTCACTGTGATTGGTTTAAAAAAGAAGCTGACTGTTGGCGTCAGCAGAGAAGGACAGAGGACTTTGAAATTCAGACCCTGTTTAGAGGTGAGCAGATTCCAGCACCTGGACCACCCTTCTGGAGAGTCGCTCTCTGGAACCAGGGTCAATCCCTAGAGTCTGATCTCAGACTCTCCCTAGCAGTCAGAACTAGGGTTTGGCTGTGAGGGGCTCCTAGATTGGCTAAGATAAAAGACACAGATGACAGCCTATGATGGCGAAGTTGCTGGGCAAGGGGGACACTTCTCCATTGTTGGTGGGAGTATAAGCTTGTTCAGCCACTCTGGAATGCAGTATGGCAGTTTCTCAGAAAACTGGGAATCAATCACCCCAAGGATCCAGCAATACCACTTCTGGGTGTATACCCTAAAGAGGCACATTCACACTCCAAAGACATTAGCTCAACTATGTTCATAGCAGCATTATTCATAATACCAACAACCTGGAAACAACCTAAATGCCCCTCAACTGAAGAATGGATGAAGAAACTGTGGTACATTTAGTACTACTCAGCAGTAAGAAAAAATGATATCCTAAAATTTGCAGGCAAATGGATGGATTTGGAGAATATCCTCCTGAGCAAGGTATCACAAACACAGAAAGATAAGCAGGGGATGTACTCACTCATTAGTGGACTCTAAACAAAAAGCAAAAAGCAAAGCATGTACAAGCTGCAAACCACAACCACTGAACAGCTTGGGATCTGAAACACCCTGGACTGATCCTTCGGATCCCACTCCTTCTAGAGGAACACCTGACTCAGTCTTGATGTTGGAGTGAGAAAAGTGGATCTGCCAGGAGTGGATGCTGACCTAAGCCATATTGGGACATTGGGACCTTGGTACCTCCTGCCCTTGCTGGGGAGGAGATAAAGAGATATGGAGAAGAGAGAGTGGCTGGAAGGGGTGGGAGAGCGAAGGGAGCTTGAACAAGGATATACATGGATAGAAAATGCGACTTCATTCATAATAAAAAATAGTAAAAAAAAAAAAAAAAGTTTTTCTTTGCTATCTCATGGAGCAGTGACCCACATAAGATGAGATCAAGGGAAACTTCCAGTAGGGAGGGATGAACATGTACTCAGATTTCTAGAAATCTCTCTCTGCATATCTTCTTCTGCCCTAAAAATTATAGCTATGAGGTTTCCTGAACTCTGTTCAATGTTGCATAAACTCAGAAAAAAATTGTACTCTGTGTTTGCCCCATTCTTTGAAGTGCTACATGGAAACAGCCCCAACTTAGAGGCTCATCTTGCTTCTATATTTTTCCCATGCAGGATAGGCACAGTTCTCTGTTGTTTCTTTCAAATGTCTGGAAGAAATTGTTTTATATATTTTTTCTGAATTTTTGTTGTTTGTGGTAAGAGAATAATTGCAAAACAACAGACCCTTCATGAGGGAATAAGAAAGTTCATGCTAGATTTTAAGGTCCATGGGATGTGTAGTTAGCCAGTGGGGGAAAAATAGCCATTTTCTTCCACATGAAACAGAAGTTTTGGTAGAGCCACTAGATGTCATGGCAGTGTGAGCTGGAAGACCCTGGCAATGAGGTATGCAGGGCCTAATTATGAGGCTCTCAGACTTCCACCCTTGCATGTGGAATATGCAGTCATGCATATGTGTGTGTGTGTGTGTGTGTGTGTGTGTGTGTGTGTGTGTGTGTGTGTGTATGTATAAGGAACAGAGACTGAGGGGGTTTGGACACTCCCTTTGGAGGAGATAATGCTATGCTGGATTTCCAGTCTCCCCGGGGTAAGATATGGAGACATTTTCCCTTCCTTCAGCCTTGTAGGAGGAGCTTGAACTTGACCTGTTTAGGGACTTTCTTGAACTTGGGTGAAAAACATGGAACAGAAAAATCTGAAGACTGAGAGAAGAGCTTTGGTCACTGGCAAAGAAGAGATGGACATTTGCAAAGTTTGTGTTCTTGTGAAAACTCTGAGGGTAAAGAATAAAAGAGTATTTCCCACAGGCCAGCCATGGAGCTACAGTCCTAAGAAAATGAGACAGAAGGGAATTTTTCTTAAGACTACAGTTCTGATTTTGCTCCCATGATGGATTAAGACTGGCTGGAGCTAGGCGTGGTGGCACACACCTGTCACCTCATCAAGCAGGGCTAAAGCCGGAGGGTCTGAGCTACTGCTATGCTAGCTTGTAGAGGCATCATGCTAAATTTACCATGTGGAGAGTTTAGTACAGCTTGTGCTTGTGAGATGGTGCCTACACCACTGACAAACAAAGCAAACTACACAAAACAAGATGACAGGCCCCTGCAGGGTGGGGTCTCAGCTCTGTCCTGTTTAGGAGCAACGCTAAGAGTAGAAAACAAATTTAAGTAACCAGCCTGACGGGAATAAAGTTCCTTAACTAATAGCGCATGGTATTTTGTGCAGACTTTGCAGGAGAGCTTAGAAAATGAGGACTTTCAATGTGCTCTAACCTAGGAGGTGGTTCACACCCACCTCAAAGTCTTTTCTGGACTCCTTTGAAGGCCAAGACTGTTTAGAAGAAAGGACTCAGATCCATTTGAAAAGGACGCTTGCTTATCCCTTTGGATTGGGACATAATTGTGTTCAGGGCAGGGGCAGCCTTTTTTGTAACCATGGACAAAGAGTTTGCTGAAGATGGCTGGGAGACATGTTTGAATTGGGGTGCAGAAGAGTGTGGGTGAGTGCTATTAAGTGACCTTCTTTTGCAGAGCACTTAGTGCAGCTTAGAGGAGGCATACATGGTGACCGACTGAGCAATGGAGACGATCTGCCTGCTCAAGCATAGTTTGAGACAATATTCCTTGCAAGTGAGCTTCCCATCTTTGTAGCTCTGCCCTCCTGTGAACTACCCAGAAGTTCTGTAAAAATACAATTCTTCTAACTGAGTAGTAAAGACTAAATTCTGTTGCAATTAGAAATTCTGATAAATGGATTGAATGTTGCTGTGTAGCTCTTGCTGGTCTGGAATTCATTCTGTAGATGACATTAACCTCAAGCTCATGGCAGCCAGCCCTCCTGCCTCATCTCCCGAGTGCTTGGATTACAGGTGTGTGCCACAGAGTTTGTCTATTTTCACAACTTGAAGTACTGTAATCACCATTAAAATCAGAATGTGCAATAGCTATGGCCCCTCCAAAGTTCTCTAGTGTTGTCCTTTGTCATCAAACTCACTAACGTTTAACTTCTGCCAATTGGTCTTCTCTTCTGCTCCTGTAGCTTACTAACATGCCAGATAAGTAGAAGCATACAGCTGGTAGCCTTTTCACTGGGCATGAAACTTCCGAGATTCATCTGTGTTTTTCTGTGTATCCATGCATTCAGTCTCATTGCTAGTGACTTCCACTAGTTGGGTTTATGTTGTCTGGTTTGGCCATTCACCCCTTAAAAAATTGGAGTTGTTTCTATCACTTAACAATTAATATTATGAGATGTGTGCATTTTTATGTAAGTTTCACTTCTGTAGTTTCATTAGGCGTGGTATCACTAAGTCTTGAGGTCAATTTATGTGTAACTTCAGACTATATGCCATCAGTTCTCCAAATCCTCTTCAGTGCTTGTTGTTCACAGCAGGATCTTACTATGGTTTTCAATGGCATTTTCCAGGTGGGTAACAATGGTGAATTATCTGCAGATATGCATATTTGTCACCTGTCAATCTTCTGCAGTGAATATCTGTTCAGATTCTCTTTTATTGGCCTGTGTACATGTTTTTGTACTGAATTTGTAGGCATATGTTTGAAGTTTTCAAAAAAAAATTCTGATCAATATAAAGTGGACAGAATTTCTCATAGTTTGGGATCTGGGTGAAGAGATACTTGTTATAGTCATGTCACAAAGCCCCACAGCTATGGGTTGATGTTGCATCAGAGAAACTATCTTTTTTTTTTTTTTTTTTTGAGGTCTCCCAAGAGACAAATCGAGAGATAGATGACCCTTCAGCTTACCGGTTGGTTAATCCTGAATGTGTACTGCTTACACATAGCTGATACTGTGGCCTCAGGTCTGAAACAAAAGTGTCCTGGACAGCCTGACTTTCCTGTTCTTTTCTAAGTTAGGACAATACACTATGGAACACAATCCGCTACATTTGGCTGGCAACAGATTGATTGACCCTTGTAATATTTGCTCTCTTAGCAATAACAACTTTGCTATATTCTTGAATACTTATGAGTTTATATTTCTCTTTTTACAAGTTAGTAGAAATGGCCCAATTTTTCTGACATTTGAGAGCATGGAGTCCAAAGATGCCCTCTTGGCAGGTGGCTGGGAGTTTGAGTCTCTCTTTCCTGCGTGGTTGATGAGTTGCTGGCATCAGATGATCACATGGCGGGTGATGAAGACAAGAGTGCCAACCCTAGTAGGGGGTGAAGGGATCACATAGAGGGCAGTGAAGCTTCTCACTAGGGGCTTTCTGACTAGAGGGTTCTTGGAACCACCCGGGTCTGGCAGTTCCTGTAACTTGAGCCTGCTGGCTCTGGCATGTGGTTCTAAGGAGGCAGGTGAGAGTGTGACATTATTAGGACAGAACTTTGATGCTGCAGGGGTCTCACAAAGCCCCACACCCATGTGTATGTTGTTAACCCCATATCCTCTGCTTCAGAAGCAATCACCCATTCATTTCATTATTTATTGTTGCTGCTTAGTATTCAGCTTTCTTTGCTTCCACACACTCCAGCATTGTCTGAGCATGGCATGTAGAATAAAGCTCTCCACACACATCCTGTTAGTGAGGGGTCTTTGTTCCTTTTCAAAAAATTCCATTTAAATTACAGCCCTAAACAATAGGGCAGCATACATACACTGGGTTCCCATTAAATTATTATTTTTTAATAGTGGAAATCTTTCTGAAATTGACAGGTGCAGGGTACACATGCTGTGTACTCATACATTATTACTTCTGGGAAGTGGGAGGGACTGAGAAAATGAAATAAAACAGTTCTCACAGTTCTCAGACCTTAGCCATCCATAATGGGGGCTCTAAACATGTACTTACACTTTAAAAAAATCTTGAAAATGTAGTAGTGATGGGGGTTATCTGAGAAAATTCACCTTGGAAGTAACACTGTGAGTAAATGATTATTATTGACGGTGATTTGACAGACTCACATCGAAAAGCTAACAATGCGTTGGTTGCTTTTTAATCTGGAACTTGTCCTTTTCCATCTTTGCCCACACTGCAGAACTTGCTAGATGAAGATAATGACTTTAAAATATGAAAATCACCCTGAACAGCCACCCTGGGCTCAGTAGCACCTGGTTAAGATGAGAAAGAAATTGACAAAGATTGAATCTCTGACCTCAGCCCTCAAGACGGACGGCTGTATTTCCCAGCCTCCCTTGCCTTCTCAAATTCATTCACTGCTCCCGAGTGGGATGCTCAGCCTGATAAATCACAGGCTGCTCACTAGTCACCAGAGCAGGCAAAGGGAGCCAGATGGAAGGAAGCTTAGATGGCCCTCTGTCACTTCTGGCTGGTTGCCATCACCTGGACACCCAGCACTCCTTGCTGAGGGAAGGTCCCTGTCTTGCTTGCATAGAGGGCTGGCCATCCCAGAGCCCTCTAAAGCAGGATGCAACATCGAACCATGTTGTCATGGTTACTTAGCCATTTCCCCAGAGTTGTGACATCAGTATCTCCAAGGGGCAAGAGCTCTACCTCATGCATATGCATGTCCCCGGCAGGGGCCTGGCCACATCTGAGCATCTTACACTGTTTCTAGTAAAAAAAAAAAAAAATGGTGGTGAAGGAGTGAAAGGTGACAAGGGGAGGAAGCAAGTGACATGACGGGAGCACAGGATGCTAAGTGAGTAAATGAAGGTGCTGGCTGGCTGCCTTGGAGGAAGGCCGCAAGGGTTAATGCTGAGTTGAGATTTTTCAGCTTTAAATTAACCATCTGCTGGCTCATACAGGCTCTCACCCATGCTTTCAGAGTCTTATCATTTCCAGGTTAATTCTTATCCCACTCTCAAAATACCTCATGACAAAAATATGGCTGGAGAGACTATGGGTGTGTGTTTGATAAGGAGATGGGCTTTCCTGAGGTTCACAGTCAGTCACAGGGCGTGCACAACAACTGTGGATCTCCACTTCTAGCTTGAGGTTTGTCCTCGTTTGAAGGTCTATGTTTTCTAGGTTAACAAGAACTTATAGACAAAAGACAGGACTACTCAGTGGGCAATACCAATGACTGCCATTTCCAATGCACAGTGCTTTCTTCTAATGCTGGGGTGGAATGTGCATTTATAGCAGCTTGAATGTTATGGGCAATTGATCACTTAGTGAATATCAAACTGAATATATTTTACTTTCTGGAGTTTCAAAGAAGGCAGACAATCTACTGTTCTGAACACTGCAAATTTAACAACACTAAATGAGAAGTTAACATTTTTGTTAAAATAAAACAAGGCTTTTTAAAGAGTGGGCTGTGGGGTGTAGACTTCAGTGAATACCAAGAAGCTTTAAATGGATGAGATATACCTAGCATGATAGCCCTGTCCCACTATCTCCTCATGACCATGCCAATTACCAACACCCTACATGGACTCATTTGACAACCCAGGAGCCCCTATGCTCAGGTGTGCGTGGGTGAGGATGGGAGCTGGAAGCCTAGTAGCTACCAGGCCATAGCATCATAGTGTTGTCACATAAAGCAAATCCTACAATTGTTTGACACTCTGAGGCAACCCGTCTTCTTTTGTCTTTCTGGACTATGTTATCACAGTCAACCTAGCAGCTATTGGCAGACGAGGGGACATGCTCTAGCTTAATGAAAACTTCCCGGAATGGATTTGAACCTATGGCCTGGGTCACAGGTTCTCAACCTGTGGGTCATGACCCCTTTGAAGGCTGTATATCTAATAGTCTACATATGAAATAGCAATGGAATAACTTTTTGGTTGGGGGTCACTGTAACATGAGGTATTAAAAGATTGAGACACGCAGAAGGCTGAGAACCGCTTGATTGGGTGGGGTGCTTCTGCTTGGCAAAGGGCTAGTGTTTTGTTTTCCCTCTGAATATGTATCTAGATCCTGTTTCAGCCCTAGCACCTTTGTTTACATAGGCCTGATCTAGTTTACATGTAGCCAGGCTGAGTGTGAAGTGCTGTTAGAATTATTCACAGCTGTGGAAACTGAAGCTCACACAGAGGAGGGTACCTGTTCAGGTCACATGGAGCTCAACTGTCAGAGTCAACAGGAATTAAGCTCAGAGCTTCTGGGATCCCCTGCTGCGAAGGCTAGCCTGGTCTTCTCTTGTGACTGCAACAAATTGCCAGAAACTTAGCAGCTTCAAACAACACAAGGTTATTGCCAAAGAGTCCTGTACCAAAGTCCACTGCAGTTCTGCATTCCTGCTAGAGACTCTTGGGGATCAGCCATCTCTCATTTATTCAGGTTTTTGGGAGAATTGGGATCTGTGTATTCTAAGAAAAGAAACTCTTCTTTTCACTGGCTGTCCCTGAACAGCCATTCTTAGATTCTGGAGACCTCATATTCCTTAGCTCATGGCTTCCTTCTTCATCCTCAGGGCAGATATGATGAGGTAAGGTTACTATGGACACTATGTTCCAGTGTCCTGCCTCCTCCCTCCATCTCCGCTCCTTCCCTAGCTCCATCCTCTGCTTCTTCTGCTGTCTCTAGGGCCTGTGTGGTTATACTGGGTTCACACAGGTAACCTAGGAGGCCATTTCTGTCTTCATATCTACACCCTTAATTCTATATGCAATGGCTCATTAGAGTCATGCATTGTTAACATGTCCACAGGTTCTGGGATATCTTGGGGAGGTTGTTATTCTGTGTGTCATACAACCTTTCATTTCTGTGCATATTGACACTAACCCTAACATTGATGTGTTTTAAATCATAACGTTTTGTGAATGACAGAATGCAAAATAGCTTTGTGGTCCATGTTCCATCACCAGAAGCTGGGGTACTAAAAAGACGGCAATATTCTCAAATGAGTGTGACACTGTTCTGAAATGGATTTGAAAAGAAATTATTCTTCCCTTATTCTGAAAAAGTCAAAAGAAAGTTTCTTTTTTAAACATGTTCTTGCTATGTAGCCCGGGATGGACTCTAACTCACGGCAATTTTCCTGTTTCTGCTTCTGGAGTACTGGGATTATAGGCATGTGCCACCACACTTGACTATAAGGAAGCATTTTTGAAAAGGAAGAAAAGCAATCCCAATGTAAACAAGTAGTGACAGAAACTGCTAAGTCATCACTGGGTATTGCCTTTACACAAGCCATGTGCTATTTCCTTAGGAAAAATCTCCAGGAGTAGATTTTGAATCCAGATAGATTCAAGCGTATTTTCTGGAGAGCTTGGTCCAGAGTCCAATCCTCATGGCTATATACCAATTTCTTATACACATAGCCAAGTTTTTTTGTTTTTTTTGTAGTGTTATTTAGTAGACACTTGTTAGGGTTGAGGACAAAGGTCAGCCAAAGGACACAGTTGGGGAAAAGCTGTGCTCTGAAAATCTATTCCTGAGGAGACTAATGTTAAGGAGAGCCAGCTACTAATAACTTACATGGATGCTTGCACTGCAATGAGATGACCACATGGAGTGATGCCAAGGCCATGTTCTCTTATTCAATAAGAAGATGCTGTCCCTATTGTATGCCAGACCCTATATTAGGTAATAAAACAATACATATTAGTAAACCTTGCTTCTCCCCCAAACAAGGAATGGTTTTGGGTCAGGAAGTGCACTAGACACTTTCACTGCTTACATGAAATAAAAAATATGTACAGAATATTGTGCTAATAATGAACACAGGACTTATTGAATTGCCACATATAGCAGGATCTGTAGAAGGAACAGCCAGATCAGAACTATTTCCTGTCCAGTCCCACTGTTACTACATTACACTGCCTGGGCATCAGCCACAGTGAGTGAGTGAACTAGTGCTAAGATCTCCCTGACTTGGAAGCAAGAACACTCTGTGTCCTCTAGGTGCCAACATTCATAGTCACTTCTCTTGGGAAAAACACAGTTGTCATCTCTCAGGAGTCATGACTATTACAAAATATGGCACAGAGTAAACCAGTAAACATGTTTCAGATAGTGCTCCAATATGCATTGTAGGAGAGAAGCATTAGACATGGTTCTTCAATAACAATTTATGTAGATTAACAGAATATACAAAATAACAGAGAAATAATCTGAAATACTGTATGAAAATACACATGAAGACATAAGCTGGTGTTTAGATCTTGGGGTCTTTCAGGGGTTTATTTGAAATATTTCCAGTGGTCTCAAGGACAGTGGGACATGATTATCCTACCCATGGGCAGAGCAGTCCTTCAAATTTCCTGCTTCACTGAAAGGTCTGCCAGAGACTCTAGGCCTTTAGGCTAAAGATGGATGCCCCAACGTTACAAAAGAACTTTGGGTGATGTCCAAGCAGCCAGATGTCACCTCTGTCATTTCTAGATTTTGGAAGTTGCTTGCATTTCCTGTTTATTTGGGAAATATTATAAATAAAATATTTCCTCTAATTTTGTTAAATAAAAATAGACTAGGTATTATAACTATAATTCTTTCTTGATAGCTGTCTTGTTATATATAATTTTGCTATGTTAAAATTAAAACCTTTCTTTTTGATTAGACAGAAAAAGGGAAGTGATGTGGGATGTCGTTTTGTATGCTGTGAATTGTCATTGGATAGTAAAGGAATTGTTTTGAACTATGGCAAGACATCTTAGAAGTAGGCAGGAATTCCGAGCATAGACAAAGTGAAAGGAGAGAGGTGTTAGGGTCAGAGATTCTACAAGCTGCCACCAAGAATACAACAAATAAAAATACAGATAAACCAAGGACCATGCAGCAAGATAAATTAATAAAAATAAATTAAGATAAGAGAGCTAGCTGACAATGAGCCTTAGCCATGGGTCAAACAACATATAATTAATACAACCATCTAAGTAATTTTTAGGGGGCTAAGCAACTGCCAATGGGTCCAGACCTTAAGACTAATCTGAGCCAAAAACTCATATTACACATCTCTCAGTCATTTTCTGGACCTTGGGGTTCCAAATAAGGCATGCACAAAGCACAATTTGTAGGTATGGCTTTCTGACATCATTGGGTAGTTAGGTGCTATAGGCAGATACAAGAAGGGGTGCTCTCTGAGCTTTCTGCAAGGTTTAGGAGCAGGTTTCAGAATTTGGGAGGAACAGAAGAACATCCTGAAAGGGGTGTGTGTGTGCGTAAGGAGGAAATCTGTGAGGCACCTGAGAGGATGTTCACCTGGGCCAGGCAGGCAACATTCTCA
>PVIH01008118.1:0-16485 GCA_004025045.1 Sigmodon hispidus
ACTTTATGTCAAGGGAGCACTCCTTGTGTTGGCAACAGTATACCTCCTGCTGACAGAATTCTAAGTGGCTGGCAGGCTGTATCCACTGTGCTAATATACAGGCCTCTTTCTCTGAAAAATGTCCAGGAGAGATGAAGAGAACATATCCAAATGGAAGAGGCCAGGCCGGCACTGTGTTCAGGAGGTATTAGAGTCCCCCGTGCCCAGGACTCAGAACTTCAGTGGAATGACAGGCCAGTACTTCGGCTGCTTTTTGTCACAGTACTTGTCAAAGCTCAGTTGTATAGCAGCCTCCATGGCCAGGATCTTGGGAGCACTGTCCCCATATAAGCGCTTCATCTCAGCTTGGCGTCGCTCCCCAGGCTTCTCAGACGGAGGCTCCACTGACCGGTGGTGGTTGTAGTACAGGCCGTGGTCGGCATTCACATAGTCATCTAGGCGCTCCTCATCTAGTTGCTGCTGTCGCCCTGGGGATGAATAAGACCATGACCATGAAACATATGCACATGCAGGAGAGGATCTGATGAATGCTACTACCACTGTTACTACAACTCACGTTCTGCACGTGGGCCCTGAGGTTTTTCTGTTGCTCTTTCCAATGGTAAATCTGGATCCCGAGATTCTCATTATCTGTTCTCTTATCTATGGATTCTTGCTATCTATTAGTAGTCAAAGAGCTCACTGCTCATTTACTAGCCACTGACAGGAATGGCAAAATGCCACCAAGAAACACATCATTCCAACCCACCAATCTTCTACAGCAGACCTTGAAAATACAAGAAAAAAATGAAAACACATGGCTTGCTCTTATCATCTGTTGGGCCATGAACAGCAGGCAGTTCTTGTTTGCTTTTATGTAATGTTTCCCCATGAGAATGAAAGTTACCTTCAAAGTCCAGTGTTTCAACATGCACATCTCTAAAAATTACATTGATGTGGGTGTGCACACATTGTGCTATGGCACTCATGTGGAGGGCAGAGGCCAACTCTTGGGAGTCAGTTCTCTTCTTCCACTATGTGAGCCCTGGGGATCAAATTCTGCTTCTCAGGCTTGGCAGCAAGTGTATTACTCCACTGAGCTATTTCACCAGCCCCAGTTTCTTTCTTTCCTTTTGTACACGTGTGTGGTGTGCTTGTACGTATGCACACATGTGAACACAGAGGCCCGAGGTTGATGTCAGGAGTCTTCCTCAATCACCATCCATTGTATATATTAAGGCAGCTCAGTCACGTGAACCCAGAGCCTACTGATGCAGTTTGCTCCTTGGACCTTGTCTCCATTTCTCAAATGCTGGGATTACAGGGGGACTGCCAATGCACATTTGTTATTTTAGGTGCTGAGGTCCTAACTCAGGTCCTCACTTGTATAACAAGTGCTTTAACCACCCCCCCCCAAGAAGCAGTTCTTACTACCACAAATGAGGTATGTATATGGGGTGACCCCTCTGCATCTGACTCAGTGTCTTCCTTCCTGCTGCTACACGAGAAATCTGCTTTTCTAGGAGGGGGTCACTTGTTACTTCATGGCTAAGTCCACGTGAAACCTGCAAGTTAGTAAATCCCTGTAAAGTCAGCATTTATTCAATTTGTTCCCCCCTTTCTACTTTTGTTTAAACCACATCAAGTCCCAATAGTGTAATTTTTATTTCTATGTAAATAGCCACATAAAAATGTCAACAAAGCAATGCTGCAGAGAGTAAAATGGAGGCAGCTTACAAAGATTTTGCAAGTGACTCTGTCAAGGGGGAAATTGATAGCAGAAAGCACATTATCTGTAGCTGCTATTGTTGCCAAGAGGAATGTCTCAAGATAAGGAGTCAAGACGGCTGTAGGGGAATAAAACAATGATATAAATCATTCTTCCCCTGTTGGGCCACTCTCTGCTGGTATCTGGAAGGGAAGACAGCAGTGAGCTAATCAAGTGTGAAGGGAAGACATTTATATAGCTCTTTGCACTCACCCCTGTAAATCCAGTTCTTTATAACCAACACCTTGGAGCTGGTGAAAAGGAGTTTTACAAACTTGAAACCATTATTAAGAATAGCTATAGCTAAGCCTGATGGCATGTGCCTTTAATGCTAGCACTTTGGAGGCAGCAGCGGGTGAACGGACAGCTGTGAGTTCCAGACCACACTGGTCTACATCATGTGTCCAAGGACAGCCAGAACTGCATAAGGAGACCTGTGGAGCATATAATGCTGCTGCAGAGGATCTACATTTCTTTCCAGCACACAAGTTGGGCAGCTCACATTTACCTGTAACTCAAATTCCAAAGGGACCGATGCTCTGAGAGCATCCCTACACATCAGGCACTCAGGCACACACATAAATATGAATAAATAAAAATGACAATGTCCACACATATTCAGGCACTGTTGTCTTAGAACATCTGCATTTTACTATCATATGAGGAACTAATATATAGTAAGGCAAAACACTGTGATGCCACAAAAAACAGATGTATAATGATCTTCACTGAAGGATGCACAAAACTGACCTAATGCACAAATGAATTGGAGGTCACCAAGAATTTGCTTCAAAATGTTGCTCTTTCTGCCAAGTTTAAAACATCAGCATTTCTGCTGCTCAGTCTTCAGAGGTATGTATGTACATTCTACACCCTTAAACCTGAGTTCTGGTAGAGGAGTATGACAATGAATGAACTGGGCCCCACTTAGCCAGGAGAAATGGCCATTTCACCTCTGACCTCACTTTTATTTGGAGAATGAAAATAAAAAAAAAACCTGAGTCGGGGAAAAGCACTCGATAGTTTTCCATCTGCTTCTTATTGCTATAGATCCATGTGTTTTTGATGTGAGAGCTTGGGTGGAAGCCCAGCTGGGGACTGTCTTTTCCCTGAGCTCACTCCCCGCTCTACAGTCCTGGAATCAATCACCACTGGTTCTTCTGGGAGAGCTTTGATGTAAGCTCAGATTGCCTGGTGAGATACAGTGTTTAACGAGTACTGGGATCTTTGCTTTGCCCAGGCTGGCTATGTAGCCAAGGTGACCTCGAACTTCTATCATATGGTCTGTACCGCTGAGGTATGAGATTTTAGTAGAGTGCTACCATGCCTGGTTTAGACACTGCTTCAGGCTTTGGCAGGTGAGGCTAGTTCTTTACCAACTGAGCTAGAACTCAGACTCAACAATTCAGTTCAAAATCAAATACTCTCTAACCAACAGGCTGTGTATTCATGATCAGTTCCTGTCTGAAAATACTATAGGACAATGGTTCTCAACCTGTGAGTCAGGTCAAATGACAGGGGTCACCTAAGACCATCGGAAGACACAGATATTTACATTACAACCCATAACATGCTATGAAGCAGCAATGAAAATAATTTTATGGTTGGGGGTTAGTACAACATAAAGAACTGTGTTAATGGTCACAGCATTAGGAAGGTTAAGAAACACTGTTTTAGAATATACTGACTTAGAGAACCAAGAACTTTATGATACAAGGGGCTAGAAGGCATATACTCAGTCTGTTCATTATTCATTGCTTTCTTCCTCTCTCACAAGGAAAGAAAGGATCCTTAACCTTCTACATTTTCTTTGTGAAGGTAAGATGAAGGCTCAGACAACTGGAAAGTGAATAATCCAACAGAAGCTGAGTGACATCAACATCATACTGGAGATACAGTTGAATGGTCACCTTGCATGGATAACAGACTGGGCCACCTTCAAATTGAAAACAACAGCAGACTCAATGTTACTGAGCAGTTTTTTCTCATAGGGTTGTGTAGTATGAGGTTTCTATCCGGACTTCGGGCCTACCCCAGAGGTTTGACTGGCAGTCCAGCAGAATCACACAGACACTTATATTATTTTTTATACTGATTGGCCTACAGCCTAGGCATACAGCTTGCTAACACTTTACCCTTAAACTAATCCACGATTCTTATTCTGTTCAGCCATGTGTCTTGGCACCTTTTCTTAGAACAGCATTTCAGCTTCTTTCCACTGCTTCTGCTGGCAACTCATCCAGCTCTCTGGTGTCTCTGCTCTGTTCTTCCTGTTCTCAGAGTTTTCTTAGTCTGGTAGCCCTGACCATACTTCCTGTCTGCCTCTAGAAAATCAGGTTTTTATTAAATCAGTAGGCAGAACAAATATTTACAATGTACCAACATAATCCCACTACAGGGTTGTAATAGTGAGTCTTGATTAACAACATGACCACATTGAAGGACACCTAGGATGTAGTAAAACACACCTCTGCATGTGTCTAGTGATCAACCAAGGAAGAAAGACCTGTCATGAATGTGGATAGCAACATATTCAAAATGCTGGGGCTCAGAGAGAAAGGGTTTTAACAGGAAGCCTATCAGCATAGGCATGCTATACTCTCTCTCTGTTCCCACCGACTGATCTTGGACTAAAACCTCTGAAATTCTGAGCCAAATCAATCCTTCCTTCCTGGTTGACAGGTATTTTGTCACAGCCACAAAAAGCACAACTAACTTAAGGGTATTTGGCCAAGGGAATTTACTAACTACAAATCAAAACAGCACTTAAGTTCCATTCCAGCTCAGATACAGGGCTGAAACAGGCTGAGCAGCATGTCCTTACCACCGGAGCATCAAAATTGGAGCTTACTTGGAAGGAGGTTTTTTTTTTTTTTTTTTTTTTTTTCTGGCAATTAAAGATAATAAATGAGATTGTATTAGATTATGGCAGACCCTACATCTAATGAGAGTGACCTTATATGAGACAGAAAAGGACAGAGACACACAGGGAAAGCCATGTACAGACAGAGCCTGTAACACAGCTCCAAGTGAAGGGATGCTGAGAAACACCAGAAGCTGCCAGAAGCAAGAATTTAGAGCCTTTATGGGAAGATAGCCCTAAGGACACCCTGATTTTAGATTTGAAAAGATAAACTTCTATTTCACTATGAAATTTTCTGTAATTTGCTACAACAATATAAAGCAAATATAAGGATTTCCATGTGGGGTTAAAATAAACATACCCCATTATCAATCAGTAATATATTTTAAAGGAAAAATGTTGCTGGATTCCATCTAAATTTAGGGTACATGGTTTTAACATGTTTCTGCCTCAGTCTATGCATCTATAAAAGACTTGAGAGATGGCTCGGTGGTTAAGAGTTCTGACTGCTCTTGCAGAAGATCCAGGTTTGGTTTCCAGCACCCACAGCAGGGGACTTACAACTGCCTAAAATTCCAGAATCCTCTGAACTCTATAGGCAATGTACTAGCTAATACTCTTATACATTCCCTGCTCTCCCTGATAATTAAACATGATTTTAAAAAGAGTTATTACTAATGTAGAATTATAATCCATAATGGGAAAAAATAATCACAGGAAGCTACTCGGACTTTAGGGAACTTTTACACAGCAGGAAAACACTCATTAAATATTCCACAGATAATTAGCTCAAAGGCAGAACAGTTTGAGAGATAAAGCAATACAATAATGAGTGTTAAAGAATGTTATTTGCCCTCACTTTTCTAGGATTAGCATGTCTTTCTGATGAGAGTTTTCGCTATGTTGTGAAAGTTAATGATAATAGCACAACCAAGGGACAGCGCAAACTTGAACAAATCAAGAATGCCTTTATAGCTCATCAGCAACAGAATCAAACCACAGGGGCTTGCCAAACAGGCATTTGATTGGTCTCCTCATTCTGTGTTCATCGCTCCACGTCAATGTAACCCTGAAATTAGTGGACAATCACTATTTTAGCTTTTACGAAAAAAATGCATTTACACAGCCTCCTTCCATTTTCTGTGACCTTCTACATCCATCATCTCCATAGTTGCTTTCTTGTTCTTCTGAACATTTGTACTGATGAAATGAATGCATATAGTGGGATGGGCACAGTCAGTGTGACTTCATACTTGAATCACATTATCTAAACCAAAACAACTAAGGAAACACTGCTTTGCTCTACGCTCTAGGTTTTCTAGAGGACAGACTGAGGGATAAGGTGGTGAGGTTTTAGTACACTGACTAAAGGGTCAGTCACTATGGACACAATAGTGACTTTGGTATGCAGAACATAATGGAGCCCATGTTTCCCATGAGATATGCGAACACTTCAGAGAATTGTTCATTAGTAGTCTAAACGCCAAGTAAACTTAATTTTTCTCATTCGCAATAGATAGTACTGCTCCAAGTCCAGAGCACATTCCATTTCTCTACAGCTTCCTAGTAATGATCATCCTTCTACTGCCTTGGACACTGTCTTTACTGATTGTATCAGTAACTTTGTGTGGGCTGTATACCACAGAAACTCTTCTACACTTCATTTTAAATGGGATTTATTTCAACTTTATTTAAGAATATCATGTTCTCTGAGAACATGTCCTTGTTTTGAGCCAACATCCACCCTCGAATCACATCTAATAAAGACCTGACTGGTACCCCACCAAGACCACAGGGACAATATTTGTTTTGGAGTGCTTTCTTTCCCATGAGGATGCTAACTTTCATTTGTGTTCCTTCTAAGTATCAGGGATATAATCATGCAGTTTCAATTGATGGCCATTTATGACTAAAATTTACCCTTCTGAATGCTAAACATTTTTTTCCATAATAATTGAAATTACAGCTGACCCTTAAAATGTTACAACTGCCTATTTGCTCATAAGTAGTGTTTTGAGAAAGTAATGTTAAGCGGAAATAATGACATATAACATAATGGAAAGCATAGGTGTTCCCAACACTCAAAAGGAGTTGTTTCCTTTTGCTCTGTTGGGGATGTACCTGCTAGGCAATCACCTTAACACTAACCTACAGCCAACGCTTCAGTACTTTTGTGTATGTGAGTGCCTAGAGAGGCCTGAAGTTGGTGTTAGGTATCTCCCTTGATTGTTCTCTACCTTAATTTTTCTATTGAGATAGGGTCTCTCAATGAACATGGAGCTGCCCAGAAGGCCACTTAGAAAACCAGCTTAACCTGGGGAGCAAATGTCTGCCTCCCAAGTACTGGCTTGATGCCATGGCTGGCCAGGTTTTGTGTCAGTGCTAGGATATGAACCTTGATCCTTACACTTGTGAGACAGGGACTTTATCAGGTGAATTATCTCCATCAAACCGTCCAGGGTTCTTTATCCTACATCAAGTTTTGTGCTTTTATCATTTAACAATGTTAATCACTGTGAAGGGTAGAAGACACAGACAAGAACATGCTAGCTGTCCAGGCTCAACAATTGTATCAAACAACTCAGAGATGATGACAGACTGTCTAACTCTGATTCCTGGGGGCCAATTACTTCTGAAATGTTAAGTTTTAAAAATTCAGATATGCAGCAGGGTAGGTGTAGTGCATGCCTTTAATCCCAGTACTCAGGAAGCAGAGGCAGGTGGGTCTCTATGAATTCAAGGCCAGCCTGGTCTCCAGAGCCAGTTCCAGGACAGCTGAGGCTACCCTGAGAAACACTGTCTCCAAAAACAAACAGGAAAAAAAAACCCAAAAAATTCAGATATACCTTTCCTTGGCAGTAATATTTTACAAAATTCTGTGTTCTCTAACCCATGCTGTAACATATAACATGCTCCAACACCTTACCTCTTCATTTGTGGTATATGTCTAAATTAGACTAATTATTGTTTTCTATAAATTTGGAGAAAAACTAAAGCTTATTTCTGGCGATTAAAGGAAGAAATGGACTCCATGAGCCTCATGGCATGGCTTGGTGGGTAAGGGCACTTATCATTAAGACTTATCATTGACATGAGTTCAATTCCTGTGACCCATATGGTAAAAGGAGAGAATCAACTCTGCTAAGTATATCCTGTGACCTGCAACATCACCCCAATAAATAAATACAATAAAAAAGAAATGTACTCTATGCAAAACACAAAGTATTGTTTTCACATAGTTGTTTGGATAGACTTTTAAAAATTATTACTTATTCAATATGCATGTGTGTTTTGCTTACATGTATGTCTGTGCACTATGTGCATGTCTTGTGGCCTTGAAGTTGGGAAGAAGGCATTAGATTTCCTAGAACTGGAATTACATGCAGTTGTGAGCTGTCATGTGGGTGCTGGGAAGTGAACCTGGGTCCTCTGCAAGAGCGGTCAGTGTTCTTAACCACATAGCCATTTCTCTGGCCCCTAGATATACTTTCTAATATGCATCAAAGCAATCAACAGTTTAATCAGAAAACAAACTGGTAAAAATAACAGAACAAATGGCTTTGTGATGAATCACAGGCAGATACTAAAGTAAATACTCCATTCAAAGCCTGTCGCTCAGTTCTTCATCTCCAATGGGGACCAATGAATGATAAGCTACTGTTAAGAGGGCATAGATACTTTAAAATGAAAAAGAAACTTTCCTTCTTTGAAGCTTCTAGGTTTCTGTTTATTAGAAAATTATGGGCAAGAAGCTAGCTTTAGTGGTGCATACTTTTACTCCCAGTATTCAGGAGGCTGAGGCAGGAGGATCATAAGTTTCAGGTTAGCCTAGTCCATATAGTGAAAGTCTCAAAAACCTAACTAATCATCCAATTAAATGATAATTCTATATAAAATACACACTCAGACCCTACTGAAAGGTGTATTGAGACTGAACACTGGTTTTAATAGGAAAGAAGTATTTGTAAATTTTCAAGTATGCTTATAACAATAAATGGTCTAGTGAACACCAGCAATATTAAATTGAAAAATTCCTGCTTTTGGAAGTACATTGATTGCAATGTGCTAATCAGTACTGTGGACCAAACAGGAAAGCTGTACATGTGAGGCATTTTGTTATTCTGTTTAGGCTCACATTGACTCTACTCTACACTGCAGGGAGCTACGTAGGCCAGTTCTGAGCTGTGTCCCAGAGAAGTGTCCAGCGCATAGTATTTGGGAAGCCTAATGGTGTCAGGAAGAAGCATGGCTGAAAGAAAGATGCATGGTGGAGTGCCGTCTGGAAGAGCTAAATCCTACCAGCAAATGAGTAGCTGTGTAATTAACCTCCTTAAGCTTCACTTTTCTCATTTGTAAAATGAGTTCCATGCTTTGAGGGACTGCTGCCTGGATTAGAGAGGGCATACAGGCATGCACACACACATACGCATTCTATCTGGTTGAGTGTCTAATGCTTAAAAAGTGGCAGAAGTATTATTAGGAACTCAAATGAAAGTTCTATGTAAAAACTCTAAGGATCAATGTAATTGACGTACAACATCAGCATAGTTTTTCTGATCCTAAAACCAGATTTAGATTATTAATTGTACCTAAATGAAAAGTTTTAAACACCTTGGTATGTTAGAGAAGAAAGTAGTTATAAATGTCAAGGCAGTGAAAAGAGTACAAGGTAACAGGCCTGGACTTACGCCGTTCTTCTTTGTGCCTCTCGGTCTCTGCAAAGAACTGGCGGAGCTCCTCCGTGATTTCCATATTGCTAAGATCGCATTCTACTTCGTTATCTGAATCTGACTCCATCTCTTCCTCTTCATATGGGACTTCATCTTCTCTTGTGGATGCCTGGGTTCTACTGCTATCATACAGAAGCTGCGCAGAGCTTTTGAGATGTGAAACACTGTAGGGAGGCTCCTGCCAGGCCATGTTCTGGCTTTGAAAGTTCCAAGGATGCCCAGCAGGAGAGTTCCAGGGAAGACCTCCATGAGGGGAGAACCATGGAGAAGTGAAATAGGAATCCCTAGACTTTCTGTAGGCATTCTGGTGGCTTTGCATCCAAACCATTGCATGATGATAATGTCGCCAGTATCTTGCATATACTGGGTGAGAATACCAAGATGAAGTAGCTCTCCATTTTGATGTCTATGGAATGGACATATAAGACAGACATAAAATGGTACATCTTTTAGAGACTCTTCAAACATTTAACCAACTAACAAACAGCTATTTACTGAGTGTTATCAGTTACTTTTCTGTTACTGTGATATAATACCAGGAGTAAGAACAATTTACAGAAGAAAGTGTTGTACAGGAGTTTGCAGTTATAGAGAATTAGAGTCCATTATGGCTGGGCAGCATGGCAGCAAGCAACAGACAGAGTAGCCCAAGCAGAAAGCTGAGAGATCACATTTTCAACCATAAACCTGAAATAGCCACCATGAACTGGAAGTGGGACAACACTATACATTCTCAAAGCCCACTCCAAGTGATGTACTTTCTCCAGTAAGGCTACACTTTCTCCTAACCCCTCAAACAGTGCCACCAACTGGGGAACAAGTGTTCAATTACATGAGCCTAATATCTACTGAATACCTGCTTTCCACGAGGATGCTATCAAGCTTTTAAAAAAATGACAAAGTGTAAAAGAGGTTTATAGGTTTTACAACAGGGGCAAATGTAATCTATTTCCCGAGTTACCCACAAGACTATAGCTGAAGGGTATAGAGGCTTATGTAATGTGATGCTTAGTGTTGACAAAGTCACTGGATCTAGAACCCCAAGAGGCAGATCTCTGGGTTTATCTGTGGAGGATTACCTTTGTTACATTAATTGGGTCAGGAAGACCTGTCCAGTGGGTGGCACCATTCCCTTGGCAAGGATTCTAGACTGTATAAATGGAACAGAAGCATGCATTTATCATCCCATGCTCCTGACTGTGTACGCGATATTATTGCTGCTATTAACTGTATCTTTGAACTGGGAGCCATAATTATTTTTCCCCCTTAAGTTTCTTTTATCAGAGTATTTTATCACAATGACAGGAAAAAAAACCAAGACATTGGGGACAGAGGCAAATAAAGATCATTTTCTTTAAAAATACTGTCATTTGATTCATACTTCTAATAAGAGTTCATTTTAAGATTTTTATTAGTAAATGTAATAAGTTTCATGATGACATCTTCATACTTGTACATAACGACTTTTATTGTATTCACCCCCATTGCCCTCTTTTCTCCCCTCCCACTCCTAATACTATTCTTCTTCTCAACTAGTCCCCTTTCTACTGTACTGCTTGTTTTTTATAAGACAAGAATAAAGTCCTAACATTTGTCATTTTGGCTACCTGTACTAGCTCCAAATTAGAAATGGTCTGTCAAGTCTAATGACCACAACAGCCTTTGGTTCCTTTTTTTGTTTTTTTCCTACTACTCTGCTAGCTAGCTTAGTCTACTCCTCAATGCCTGAGACATATAACTAATAATGTATGAAATGGTGCTTTATTTTTAGTTGTCTGATAGACAGGCTGAGTATCCCTTATCTGAAATCCTGGGGCAAGAAGTGTTTCATATTTAAGTGATAATTGGAATGTCTGCAAATATTTTTTACCAGAAACCCATAATCTGTACTACCTCAAAATCTGAAATATTATATATTGTGTTCATGTACAAATACTTTTGGACTCTGAGTGTTTTGGATCTGTGATACTCCAACTCTTTCTCCTTTGCTCAGCATCATTAAATGAGTTCATCAACATTTTGGAGAGGGGTGGGGGAGGAGTACTGGGGTTGAACATAAGGGTGGCATGCATGCTAGGCAAGTGCACTATTACTGAGCTATATCCGCATCCTAAATGTCAATAAAGACTAACTTTAAAAAATTCATAAGAAAAATAGGTAATCTTACCATTGCTGCTATCTCTGATTGCAAAAGTCCAAGTAGGCACTGAAAGGCAAACACAGTATGAACATTTGATCAGCATTGCTTTGGGGCAGTCACAGGTATTTCACGGTCTTCAAAATAGCTTTTAAGAGGTTGCTCCTTGCCAGTATCATGTCTAATCTTCATGCAATAAGAATCTGTCACCTGGGTTGTGATCTCTTGGTCTAGGGAAGAATAATTCCCTTAGGTGTAACTGAATCAAAGAACCATGCCTGGTTTTGTATTTAACAACTTGTCTATGGAAAGAAAAGTCTATAAAAATAACCACAGAACTTAGTATGTATATACAAAATAATGTACAGAGCCTAGGCTCCAAGCTTACAACATTACTTTACTAGTTTTAAGCATAGGCTAATGTCTATTTAAAATAACCTTGGTTTTCTTCTTTTTGAACATTTATTATTTATTATGTATGTGGGTGTGCACTAGTGTGTGTGGGAAGGGGAATGAGTCAGTTCTCTTTTTTACCTATGGACTCTGGGATTGGCTCAGGTTGTCAGGCTTGGTGTTATATAGGTACCTTGGCCCATGGGGCCATCTTGCCAGCCCAATCTTGAGGCTTGAGAAGACTATCTTTCCAACCGCCTGGAAACTTCTGTTAGATTTTGCCCTAAGTTTGAGACTTGTAGAAGCCTCTTCAAACAAGATGATTCTCCAGCCAACATCTGGCTTTGGTTTCATACGATATCCTTTCCCTAATCACACAGCTTCCTCACAGAAGGAGGCTCCAGAGGAATGGCATCTTTTTTGCCAAACAGCACTGCCCTGCCAGTATTGCTCCTTTCCTACTACATAGCCACCTACCTACTTTCACTCCCTCACACTACCACAGAATGACCTACCTAAAGTGTGAGGTCTAAGTTCCACCTACCTACACATCTTTTACAACCCACGTTTGGGCTGTTGAAACAGCTTAGCAGGCAGAAGTACTTGCCACACATGACTGATGTCCTGGAACTCACAGTGATTGACAGAAAGATTCCCAAAAGTTGTCCTTTGACCTTAGCCTGCCTACACACACACACACACACACACACACACACACACACACACACACACACACAAAGTAATGAATTAAAAGTTAATTTCTTCTCCTTAGATAGAGTTTCTAAAATGCCTGGAAACTCCAGAATATACTTTTAAAATAGTTGCATCAGGTGGTGGTACATGCCTGTAATTCCAGCACTTGAGGGCCTGAGGCAGAAGGATCATCATAAAGTCAAGGCCAGTCTGGACTACAGAGATCTTGTCTCAAAACAAACACAAGGTGATACTTACAGTTTTAGAAACTTTAGCAGTCAGATCCGGAATAAGCCTTATTCATCTTACTTAATTAGACGATAGAATCCACCCCAAACCCAAACTGTTTAAAATAAAGCTGACATATTTTGTGACCTATGAATATGTTTTATGAATATGTTACAAAACTAAGATGTCACAATGACTATCCCTGCTTTCAGATTTACCTTAAAGAAAATCATTCATATTGAAATGTAACAAGCTTTCAAATAAGGCATTGCTAAAAGGGTCAACATATCCTTCTGCAGACTTCTCTTAAACACACATACCACCCTGCACTTAGGTATGCGTGCACTCGCACACACAGTAGATGGAAACTAGGATAAGTTATCAAATGTAGTGAGTGTGTAAGCTGAATTGATCTTTTCAACTCTAATTTAAAGGTTTAAAACAGGGTCCATTTCCTGGAAATACAGCTAGCAGCTAATGCACTTTATAGGCAATGGAGGAAATAGAAGATAGTCAGTAATTGGGTGTGTTACCATCCAATAAAATAAAATGCAAATGTAATTATGGTAGAAATCAGTGTACACTTAAGTACTAAATTGCAAGGAAGCCTGTAAGTGGCTAATTCACTAAAGCCAGGTTTCATATCTCTCACTGAAACCTGAAGAGCTTTTAGTGCCTGCAACACACAATGGCATCAAAGTGAACTCCAGGTGTGTCTTAATCAAATTTGTTGTCTAGGTTAATAAAGAGCATAAGAATTAAATAAGAAAAGTCCAAGAGTCATTACGTGTGTACTGGAAATTAAGAGCTTTTCATTTCCTAGCTTTGTGTGGCAGTGCATGCCTGTGATCCAAGGTCTCATGAGTCTGATGCATGAGAATAGAAACTTTAAGGCCATTAACGGCTATAGTAGCAAGTTCCAGACCAGCCTGAGCTACATAGGAAGACTCTGTCAAAAACAGCAAAGCAAAGGAAAGCAAACTGCTTGGGATCTAGACTTCATTTACAAATTATAGAACCTGGTCAAGTCTGAGAAACCCAAATGTAATATAAACCCAATTGGGAATGAACATTTATTATAGGCCAAACCCTGTTTTGACTTATAATTGGCAAGATCCAATCTGGCCTTAAAGGTATTAGCATATTCTATGAGACAGCTGAGGCTCTTCTACTACAGCTAGATGTTTAGATAGTGTGGGAAAGCAGGTAACCTTTGAGGTTTAAAGGTAATTAGTAACATTTTCCCAACAGCTAAAATGTCAATGGCTGTAATTAGAATGGGATTCTAGTTTGCAGTTCTAATGGAACCTCTATTTGTACAGAGCTTGCTTATGATTTAGGTCCAATGAGTAATTTGGTAGCAGGGCTATAGTGATACTATGCTCACTTTAAGTATTTCTGCAAGTCAGAAAGCTAGGAAAATCATCTTTGCTCACTAAAGAAATGGGGTTTCAGCTTCCCAAACATAAGTGGTTCATATTGAGCCTGTGTCCCACCATCTAGAAGATAACATAAGGTAACTAATCAAATTCTGTCAGCCATACTGAGAAGAGAGTCATGGTCCCTATGTAAACTAAGCAAGCACTCTACAGAGCTCTAGACCCAGGCCAGCTATCAAACACTTTGAAGACTTAGGACATAAAGGAAAAATACAATGTATGCCAATGTCGGACTATAGGAGTTTTGCTAGCAATTTTGTTTGGTTTTGAATAGCAAGTCGAAGAGAAATTCAGTTAGTTTTGGTCCCCGCTGGAATACTTATAATCAAATTGCTGCCATCCTTCAGCAAGTACAACGACACTGGGGCTAGATACTACCAATGTTCACATGACCCTAGGCTTGAATACATTTCTTTCCTGAATTCCCAAACCAATTTGCCATATTCTTTTACATTTTGGGATCCTTAAGATCCTATAGATACTCAAATTAGTAATTTTGAAGAGTTTGAAGATTTGTGTCTACAAATTAATCTTCCAAACTCAAATAAGATAAAGCACAGAGAAACACATAGAAAGGAATAGCAATTTGCACTGAGCTTCATATAATTATTAGCTCAGTATTTCTAGTATCACTCTTCATATTTTATACTAGCATTTTTCAGTAAAGGTTCAGGTAGGAAATATTTTAGGGTTGTGGGCCACATATAATCATTTAACATTGCTAATGTTCATCTTTGCTTTAAAAAAAACCAACAAAACAAGCCCCCCCACTTTTAAAACATATAAACTCAATTCCTTTCATCCCCTTGACCCCACAGTTTTAGGATAATATGATAATACTTTGTGTGTTTTACCCCTAATATATTGAGCATACCAAATGTTTTTCACTTTCTACTTGGAAGTCAGTGGAGGAATCATATAATTCTTATATTTTTCATGAATGATTAGGCTGTACATAGGACTCAGAAACAAGAAAGAAATTAAGGTCAAGTCTAATTTTGGCAAGTGATTCCTAATATTTGGGGCAAAAGAAGAAAAACATTTAATAAGTAAGGAAAAAGTATGAATAAGTAAGGAAACTGGAACATTCATTAAAGCTTTGGAAAAACTTAGTTAAAACCACCAAGAAAGGCTAGAGAGAAGACTCAGGTTAAGAGCACTGGATACTGTGGTGATATATTTAATAAAGATATTCTGGAATATCAGAGGACAGGGATTGCACAAAGCCAAGCCATGATGGTCAGGGAGTGGTGACTCACACCTTTAATTCAAACATTAGGGAGGCAGAGATCCATTTGGATCTTTGTGAGTTCAAGGCCTAACAGAGCCAGGCAGTGTTGGCATACCACGTTTAATCCTAGTTCTAGGAAAGTTGAACCAGGAAGTAAGATAGCTGGGTGGGGAGAGAGTGAAGGGAGGAGTTCAGTTTCCTCTGCCACTTCCCTTGTTGGCTGATGATGGAGAAGCTTGCAGATTTGTGGAGACAGGCCTGAGGAGTTGGCTGGGTGAGAACTTGCCATGGTTTGTTCCCTGTCTTTCTGATATTTCAGCTTGTCCCCAATATAATGATAAATAGAATGCATGCAATAGGTAGCTCTTGCAGAGGATGGATCTGATTCCCAGAATCCACACTGTGGCTCACAACCATCTATAACTCCAGCTCCAGGGGAATGCAATGTGTCTTCTGGCTTTCTTGGGTACTATATGAATGTAGTACACTTACATACTTACAAGATACACATAAAACAAAAAATAAATAAATCTTTTCTAAAATGCAATAAAAAGAGACCAATAAAATAGTATCAATCTACAGTAGAAAGCATGGGTATGGCCATGATTTATGATGTAGATTGCTAACTTGCCAATGTTAGACAGTAACATGAAGGAAGAAGCAGATATGGCAGAGTTTTGAGTAGATATACCTGTAAGGAATACACCATTTTCCTTGCAAATGGGAATCTGTTCCTAAAAAGACCCCCTCTCAAAATAAATCTGGTAACATTTTTAAGCTGGTTAAGGATTCAATAAGAACACTTGGCATCTGTGGCAAAGCCAACACTGCAGCATTCCCAGGCATTACAGCAGTATTCTCATCTCAAGAAAAGAAAGTGTATGGGGGCAGCGGGTCTTAAGGTCTTCCATTTTATCTTTTCCCCACCCCCAGAAGTCTCCTTTCTGGAACAAGCCTTCAGGGTCTGAACAAGTTTTCTTCTGAAGGGCTTGTAGAACTGAGAGAAAAGGGGTTGGCAATGTCA